>JASKUP010000463.1:0-16940 GCA_030448955.1 Trichopoda pennipes
TACTAAAATACACTAGAATATACTTAAATACACTAAAATATACTAAAATACACTAATATATACTAAAATTCACTAGAATATACTAAAATACATATAATACAACATACTATAATACACTAAAACATACTAAAATACACTCAAATATACTAAAATTCACTAAAATATACTAAAATACACTAAGATATACTAGAATACACTAAAATATACTAAAATTCACTAAAATATACTAGAATAAACTAAAATATACTAGAATAGACTAAAATATACTAAAGTACACTAAAATATACTAAAATACAATAAAATATACTAAAATACACTAAAACATACTAAAATACACTAAAATATACTAAAATACACTAAAATATACTAAAATACACTAAAATATACTAAAATACACTAGAATATACTAAAATACACTAAAGTACAATATACTATAATACACTAAATTATACTAAAATATACTAGAATACACTAAAATATACTAAAATACACTAAAATATACTAAATTACACTAAAATATACTAGAATACACTAAAATATACTAGAATGCACTAAAATATACTAAAATGCACTAAAATACACTAAACTACACGAAAATATACTAAAATACACTAAAATATACTAGAATACACTAAAATATACTAGAATGCACTAAAATATACTAAAATGCACTAAAATATAGTAGAATAAACTAAAATATACTACAATAAACTAAAATATACTAAAATATACTAAAGTACACTAAAATATACTAAAATACAATAAAATATACTAAAATACACTAAAATATACTAAAATACACTAGAACATACTAGAATACACTCAAATATACTAAAATACACTAAAATATACTAAAATTCACTAAAATATACTAGAATACACTAAAATATACTAAAATACACTAAAATATACTAGAATACACTGAAATATACTAAAATACACTAAAATATACTAAAATACACTAAAATATACTAGAATACACTAAAATATACTAGAATATACTAAAATGTACTAAAATGCACTAAAATATACTAGAATAAACTAAAATATATACAAGAATAAACTAACATATACTAAAATATACTAAAGTACACTAAAATATACTAAAATACAATAAAATATACTAAAATACACTAAAATATACTAAAATACACTAGAATGTACTAGAATACACTCAAATATACTAAAAAACACTAAAAAATACTATAATACACTAAAAAATACTAAAATACACTAAAATATACTAAAATATACTAAAATATTCTAAAGTACACTAAAATATACAAAAATACAATAAAATATACTAAAATACACTAAAATATACTAAAATACACTAGAATATACTAAAATACACTAAAGTACAATATACTATAATACACTAAATTATACTAAAATATACTAAAATAGACTAAAATATACTAAAATACACTAAAACATACAAAAATACACTAAAATATACTAAAATACACTAAAATATACTAAAGTACATTAAAATATACTAGAATACACTAAAATATACTAAAATTCACTAAAATATACTAGAATAAACTCAAATATACTAGAATAGACTAAAATATACTAAAACATACTAAAATACACTAAAATATACTAAAATACACTAAAATATACTAAAATACACTAAAACATACTAGAATACACTAAAATATACTAAAATGCACTAAAATATACTAGAATACACTAAAATATACTAGAATAGACTAAAATATACTAAAATATACTAAAGTACACCAAAATATACTAAAATACAATAAAATATTCTAAAATACACTAAAATATACCAAAATGCACTAGAAAATACTAAAATACACTAAAATATACTAAAATACACTAAAATATACTTAAATACACTAAAAATATGCTAAAATAAAGTAAAATATACTAGAATACACTAAAATATACTAAAATGCACTAAAATATACTAGAATACACTAAAATATACTAAAATACACTAAAATATGCTAAAATATACTAAATAATACTAGAATACACTAAAATAAACTAAAATTCACTAAAATACACTAAAATATACTAGAATACACTAAAATATACCAAAATACACTAAAATATACTAAAATACACTAAAACATACTAGAATAGGCTAAAATATACTAAAATATACAAAAATACACTAAAATTTACTAAACTTCACTAAAATATACTAAAATACACTAAAATATACTAGAATACACTAAAATATACTAGAATACACTAAAATATACTAAAATACACTGCAATATACTAAAATACACTAAAATATAATAGAATACAATAAAAAATATACTAGAATACACTAAAATATACTAGAATACACTAAAATATACTAAAATACACTAAAATATACTAAAATACACTAAAATATACTAGAATACACTAAAATATACTAAAATACACTGAAATATACTAAAATACACTAAAATATACTCGAATACACTAAAATATACTAGAATACACTAAAATATACTAGAATACACTCAAATATACTAAAATACACTAAAATATACTAAAATACACTAAAATATACTAGAATAAACCAAAATATACTAGAATAAACTAAAATATACTAAAGTACACTAAAATATACTAAAATACAATAAAATATACTAAAATACACTAAAATATACTAAAATACACTGGAATATACTAGAATACACTCAAATATACTAAAAAACACTAAAAAATACTATAATACACTAAAAAATACTAAAATACACTAAAATATACTAAAATATACTAGAATACACTAAAATATACTAAAATTCACTAAAATATACTAAAATACACTAAAATATACTAGAATAAACTAAAATATACTCAAATACACTAAAATATACTAAAATACACTAAAATATACTAGATTACACTAAAATATACTAAAATACACTAAAATATACTAAAATACACTAAAATATACTAGAACACCCTAAAATGTACTAGAATACACTAAAATATACTAAAATACACTAAAATATACTAAAATACACAAAAATATACTAAAATACACTAGAATATACTAGAATACACTCAAATATACTAAAAACACTAAAACATACTATAATACACTAAAATATACTAAAATACACTAAAATATATTAAAATACACTAAAATATACTAGAATAGGCTAAAATATACTAAAATATACAAAAATACACAAAAATTTACTAAACTACACCAAAATATACTAAAATACACTAAAATAATCTAGAATACACTAAAATATACTAGAATACACTAAAATATACTAAAATATAATAAAATATACTAAAATACACTAAAATATACTAGAATACACTAAAATATAATAAAATACACTAAAATATACTAAAATACACTAAAATATACTAGAAAACACTAAAATATACCAAAATACACTAAAATATACTAAAATACGCAAAAATATACTAAAACACAATAAAATATATTAAGATACACTCAAATATACTAAAAAACACTAAAAAATACTATAATACACTAAAAAATACTAAAATACACTAAAATACACTAAAATATACTAGAATACACTAAAATATACTAAATAAACTAAAATATACTAAACTACAATAAAATATATTAGAATACACTAAAATATACTAAAATATACTAAAATACACTATAATATACTAAAATACAATAAAATATACTAAAGTACACTAAAACATACTAAAATACACTAAAATATACTAAAATACACTAAAATATACTAAAATACACTATGTTTACTGCAAGTGTACTTAGAACTATGGTCACGGGTGCTTGCAGTATAATCTCTTTTCATATGTATATATATAGTTAGTTATATTAGTGGAATGCATCTCTATATAATCTTTCATTGGAAGAGAGAGCGATTAAAGGTTGAGTTCTGTGTTTTGAATTGTATTTAGGTCACTTATGTTGTAAACATCAAGCTGAATACATCGCTTAACCTCTACTCGGTCTATCATAGTTCTTTTATTACAAAAATTAAGTGTATTAGCTTCCATTAAACGAACAAAATATTAATTTCTATTTACTAGATATAACTGAAATAACAAAAATAACCATTTTATTGCTTCAATGGAATACCAAGAAAAAAAATAGAATTCGGAAATTTATATAATTTATGAAATACTCTTTAATATATTTAATAATATTTTTAATAATATTCAAAAAAACAAGAAACAATAAAGAAATATTGCTAATAATAAAAGACAAAGGAAGACGTTTACTGAATCGGAAAAGTGTGAAAGTAGTGAAAATATAAACCGATTTTATTGTGTTCTTTAAAAATAACAAGCCCCAGCGAGGCACCTTTAGGAAGAGCCCTAGATAGCGAAAAGACGCGCAACTAAACATTTGGTCCAGACGAGCCGGATTTTGGAAGGAGCTAATAAGTGAGTGTATCCCATATAAAAAATCCGAAAAGCAGCTTGAAAGGAAAACAGGTATGTGTTAACAAAAAACAGCTAGTTTTCGTTCCCCTCTAAAAATCCCCCCCCTTATTTGAATAAAGTGAACAGTTAGTTTTCGCTTCCCGCTTAAAATCCCTCACTTATTTAAATAAAGTGAAAAAGAGCTAGTTTTCGCTTCCCGCTTAAAATCCCTCACTTATTTAAATAAAGTGAAAAAGAGCTAGTTTTCGCTTCCCGCTTAAAATCCCTCACATATTTAAATAAAGTGGAGAACAGTTTGTTTCTTTCCCCACTGGAATTCCTTCACATATATCTTTGGACAACAGAAGAACAATTAACATTTTTTCTCCGCTAAATATATTATTCCCCTTATTATTATTCAGACATTGGCATTTTGGTTATTGGGGAGGACAATTAACATTTTTCTCCGCTAAATATATTATTCCTCTTATTATTATTCGGACATTGGCATTTGGTTATTGAGAAAAAAACAGTTAACATTTTTTCTCCGCTAAATATGTTATTCCCCTTTTTATTATTTCAAACTAAGGGCACTGCTGAAATTATTGGCATTTGGTGATTGAGAAAACCAATTAATATTTTTTCTCCACAGAATATTAGTTTCCCCTTATTAGAAAGGTAAATCCACTGCTAACAATAACTTTAGAATTTGGTTGTTAGGAGAGTGTTACAGTACTGGAAGTTGCCCTTCAGCATGTAAGGGAATATTTACGAACAAGGAATACTATGATAATTTAACTCTACTGATAATATTGTGAGTTTGTTACATACTTATTTCTCTTCCAACGTATAAGTTATTAACCCTTTATGGGCCGGAATTTGTAATTGACTTGTTCAGTCCAACTAAATCTTGGAAAAGTGATATTTAATATTATTTATATTATATTTAATATTAATTATTTACTAATTTATAGAATAGAAAGCCCTAATTTGGTAAAATTACCTCCCGCAACATTTGTGATTATTGAGTAAAAGTTCGCCGCGGACTTATTAACCCCATTAAAATAATTAAAAAAGAAGAAAAAGAAATTCTCGCTTAGAAAATGTCCGAGCTAAGTGCCTTTATAAGAGCGTCTGACCGCGTTGTGCAGTTTTGTGCCTATTTTTCTGCTATTCCTCATGAGGAACACACCACTTACTCCCTGGAGGTACAGAAAGATGAAATTGTCCATCTATGGAGTGCGCTTCGAACAATTTATGACTCCCTTCTTACACAACTTAGTTCTGAGGGCGCTGAAGTTAGTCTCGATACGGTACAGAATAAATTTTACGCAGCCTATAAAGCGCACCTTAAGTGCTTATCTAAAGCAAATGAGTTTTTAGATCGGTTATCCACCAAAGTTAAAGTACAGCCTCTTAGAAACCTTGAAGAGCAATCAATTCATACTCCAAATATCTCCCTGCCACCCTGCGACACCGACATTTTCCATGGAGATTATGTTTCCTGGCCTACCTTCAGAGATATGTTCTCTGCTCTATATAAAGACAATCCCCGTCTTACTCCCGTCGAAAAATTGTACCATCTTATAAAGAAGACACAGGGCGAAGCCAGGGATATTGTTAAGTCTTGTCCGTTGACTAACACAGGCTTTGAGATGGCATGGAAAAATTTAATGGATAGATATGAAAATAAGGAAGTACTTTTAAACGCCCAACTTAAAACATTATTCACCCTAACTCCCATTTCCCAAGAATCTGGCGCGAGTATTAAGTTACTTCAACGTACGATAAGTGATACGATCACAAATTTATCTATACTCGACATTAATACTGAGAGTTGGGACGTGCTCTTCGTATATCTTTGCTCAACATGTCTTCCCGATACAACCTTAGACTTATGGAAACAGCACCATAATTCCAGTTCCAAGCTACCCACTTGGAAAGAAATGGGCGAATTCTTAACCTGTCGATATCACACTTTAGAGTCTTGCGCAGACATTAGATCTTCTAAGCCCCTTATCAGGCTGGCTAAAAATAACACGCTAGCCAAATCCCAAGTTCCAAGAAAACCCAAGAACATAAACACGTTTCATACAAATATAGTTTCAGATAAAAATATGAAATGTTCGCTTTGCTCAGAGGGTCATCCGATAAGATTGTGCCCTATTTTGAAGAAAATGTCAGTAGAAGAAAGATTTACAATAGTTAAAAGAGAGAAGCTGTGCACAAATTGTCTTGCTAACTCTCACGGGTTTAAAAATTGCAAAAGTCAATATGTTTGCTCGGTTTGTAAATCAAAACATCATACACTGCTTCATCGCGCCTCACAGGCTACAACAGGCCATCTTCAAAAAACCCAAACCTATCCCATTAACCCTTCGCATACCACAGCCACGAACCCCAGTATTTTTAAACCCAGCAACTCGTTTGCTCCCAATAAACCCGATGACATTCCCACAACATCATCAGCGACCCATTTACAGTCCACTTCATATCCTTCTATGTTACTCGGAACCGCTTTGGTAGACTTATGCGTAGGTGAGGATAGATTTACAGTTCGCACTCTAATAGATCCCGCCTCAGAGGCATCTTTCATAACCACTTCTCTTCGGAAAAGATTGTCGTTACCGTTGAAAGCTGCTCAGACCAACATAATTGGTCTTAACGGAGCCCTTACCGCAACAGCTAGTTCTGTTTGTTCTATTATTATCGGTTCTCCAAAGGATGAACTATTTACGGCGAGAGTTGAAGCATTTGTGGTAAGAAAACTCACAGGCCAATTACCATATTATTCCCTTCTTCCCGCAGTTAGATCCAAATTTTTAGATCTTCAAATGGCGGATGGGCTGCAATCCAAGGAGGTATCCATTGATTTACTATTAGGGGGTGATTTATACCCACGCCTTTTACGAGCGGGTGTCCGTTGGGCGAACGATTGCAATCTCGTGGCGCAGGAAACCGTCTTTGGGTGGATCGTGACCGGGACAGTTGGCCATTCGGCTCAGCTCCCTACAGTATCCGCTTTTTTTAATGAAGTCGAACTCAATCGACAATTAGCTCGTTTTTGGGAGCTTGAAGAAGTTGTCGCCGTTAAGCAAATGTCTGAAGAAGATCAGTTCTGTGAGGAATTGTACCAGAACACTACTTATCGTAATGAGGAAGGTCGATTTGTAGTGTCTTTACCCTTTAAAAGGAATTTATCCGCCTATAATACACTAGGCCACTGCCGACATAATGCTGCATCCCAGTACCTTCGTAATGAAGCCCGTTTAATCAAACAACCCGATGTTAAATCGAATTATGATAGTGTCATAATGGAATATTTAACACTACGCCATATGAGAAGAGTTCATCCCGTGCTGTCAAATGATAAGGGTAATACTTATTATCTCCCCCATCATGCTGTTATCAAGCCTGACAGCTCAACAACGAAACTTCGTGTCGTTTTTAACGCTTCTCATCCCACTTCTAATGGCATTAGCCTTAATGATATTTTGTATTCAGGTCCTGTATTGCAGACTGATTTAACAACCCTTATTTTGAAATGGCGTTTGTTTCGATACGTATTTAATGCAGACATTGAAAAAATGTATCGACAAATTCTCGTAAATGAAGCTCACACCCCATTTCAACGCATATTATTTCGCGTCTCCCCCGATGCCAAGCTCGAAGATTACGAGATGTCCACAGTTACTTTTGGTGTAAACTGTGCCCCATATTTGGCTATAAGAACACTTTTAGAATTAGCCAAGCAATGCGAAAATACAAACCCGATCGTCGCTGAGATTCTTAGAAATTATATGTATGTCGATGATGTGTTGTTTGGATCCCATGACTTAATGCAAGCAGTTAAAGCAAGACAAGATCTTATTCGCATTCTAAAAACTGCAGGTTTTTCTCTTCGCAAGTGGACAGCAAACCACAAGCGACTCCTGCAGGATTTACCGCCCGACCATCTCTTAGATGATGAATTTCTCCAACTCTCCGAATCATCTACGTCGAAACCTCTTGGACTGAGATGGAATGCTGGAACTGACCAGTTTTTCTTTAATCCCATTAAGCATAATAATGAACTTACTTGCACAAAGCGAACTGTGTTGTCAGAGATAGCTAAGCTTTTCGATCCCATGGGTTGGCTAGCCCCCAAAGTCGTCGTCGCAAAACTTATTATGCAACAAATATGGAGGGACAAAACGGGTTGGGATGACGTTCTTCACCCCTTGACCCTGCGAAAATGGCTAGAGTTTGTTCATGACTACCCGAACCTTGAACAAATTCGTATTCCTCGTTTTGTTAATTATGAACCTTCATTTTCTATTGAGCTACACGGGTTTTGTGATGCATCGGAGCGGGCCTATGCCGCTACGTTATATATTCGTGTCGAAGACTCGAATGGCATCGTGCACACTAACCTTTTAGTTGCCAAAACGAAAGTTGCCCCTATTAAATTCCTAACTCTGCCTCGAAAAGAACTCTGCGGTGCTCAATTACTGGCTACCATGTACGATAAATTCCACAATAATTTAGATATTGTGTCCCATAGGGTATATATGTGGACTGATTCCACAATAGTTCTCGCTTGGCTGCAGAAACCAGCGGAGCAATGGAAAACATTTGTTGCAAACCGCATAGCCTCAATTTGTCGTAAAACCGCAAAAGATGCTTGGTTTCATGTTGACTCCAAAGACAACCCTGCCGACCTCCCATCCCGCGGTTCTACCATAACTGAACTTATCTCGAACGATCTCTGGTGGTATGGACCAACGTGGCTTAAATTACCAAGTTCAAAATGGTCTATGAATAATGTTGATTGGGAGACTCAAGACGAAATTAGGCAAATTAGAGCACATCTGACTTTAGTATCTGAATCGGACATTCTTAGTAGATTTTCGGATCTGGCACGAGCAATGAGAGTTCTTTGCTATGCATTTCGGTTTTTCTATGCTATTTCTCCCAAACATAATTATCGCTATGACACTGGTCACATAGGTCACTCTGAAATGATACAAATTAAAGACAAGTTGGTGCTGCTATGCCAAAAATTAAATTTTCCCGAGTACGCTATTCTCTCCCAAGGACATCCCTTGCCAAAGCAGAGTAGTTTACTTTCTCTTAATCCCTTCATCGATTCTAATGGTTTCATGCGAGTGAACGGTAGACTTGTGCAATCTCCTACGCTGACATACGATGAACGCTTTCCACGCTTACTACCTTATGATGGAAAATTTACCCGCCTATACCTGGAACTCATTCACAAAACCTCCCTTCATGGTGAAAACGCCCTTCTATTGCGATTAATGCGAACTGAATTCTGGGTTCCTAGATTAAAGATCTTAACAAAGTCGATAGTGCATAATTGCAAGGAATGTGTTATACAGAAACGTTTACAAAGCGAACAACTAATGGGTTCTCTTCCGCCTGAGCGCACCACGTTATCCCGACCCTTTACTCACACCGGAGTCGATTTTGCAGGGCCGTTTGAAATAAAATCCTACGCGGGTCGTGGGTGCAGGATGTCAAAAGGTTATGTGCTCGTATTTGTATGCTTCGCAACAAAGGC
This sequence comes from Trichopoda pennipes, assembly GCA_030448955.1. Classification (NCBI taxonomy): domain Eukaryota; kingdom Metazoa; phylum Arthropoda; class Insecta; order Diptera; family Tachinidae; genus Trichopoda; species Trichopoda pennipes. Next base: position 9,929 of record JASKUP010000463.1, read on the forward strand.
TATTCATCTCGAAGTTACAACGGAAATTTCTACTCCAGCCTTTATGGCAGCTTTCGCTCGATTCTTCTCTCGTCGTGGTTGCCCGAGTGTAATGTATTCTGATAACGGAAAAGCGTTCGTCGGAGCTGCGAATTCCCTTGGTAGGAATCGAACTAACTTCCTCTTATCAATAACCCAAAATCTCGTTTCTCGAAATGCATACCAGCTGATAGATTGGCATTTTATTCCCCCGGGCGCCCCTCATATGGGTGGATTATGGGAAGCGGGGGTAAGAAGCTTCAAAACACATCTGAAGAAGGTTGGTAGATCCCAGAAATTCACTTTTGAGGAATTCGCTACAGTGATCGCACGTATCGAAGCATGTCTCAACTCACGTCCACTTTGCCCCATGACTGACGATCCGTCTGACCTATCAGCGTTAACGCCGGGACATTTTTTGATTGGAGCCCCGCTTTTAGGACCTGCGGAACCCAATTTTTTGGAACAGTCACTGAACTATGCCAATCGGTGGAAGAGATTGAAAATTCTTCACTACCAACTTGCTCTTCGATGGAAAGAAGAATATCTCAGGGAACTTCACAAGCGTATAAAATGGCAGCACCCCATGCGTGATTTTGCCATAAATGACCTTGTGGTGGTAAGACAAGATAACCGACCCCCGAACGAATGGCGACTTGGCCGCGTAGAAAGACTATTCAGAGGACCAGACCACAAAGTGAAAGTTTGTGACATTCGCACCGCTGACGGCGTTATAACTCGACCAATTGTCAAATTAGTTTTACTCCCCCCCGAAAACCAACAGTAATCCATTTTTGTTTATTTTGTAGCAAGATGTCTACTCCACCTCGCCGTATGAGAATCAATAGAAGTCCCCAGGGGAATGAATCGAGTGAGCTTACCAAACCCCCTGCACGAAGACCAAGTGGACGTAAAGATTGTCGGTATTGCAACAAGGATCATCCGCTACGGAAATGTCAACGTTTTCGAAACCTTACCCCATGGCAGCGAAAGAAAATCGTAAGGAAATTTGGATATTGTTTCAACTGCTTGGCGTACTCCCACCTTTTAAAGAATTGTCGCAGCCGTGAGCGCTGTAGGGAGTGTCTGGCAGAACACCATACCCTTCTTCACATTGATGACCAAGGGAGAACGAGGCTCCAGAAGAATATAAGGTCGACACGACGTCATAAAAATCGACATCAACATCTGGAGATGCATCCACAACAACAAAATTACCCATTTCCACCGACACGTAAACGGCGGGCTAACGCAACTAATGGAGGTGGAACGACGGCCACCTACCCAACCATGTCATCAATGTGACGCCTCAATGATTGTCATCTATATTATTAATTTATATTGAATTGAATTATTTTATACTCCTTTTATGATCAATGATTATCATCTATATTATTAATTTATATTGAATTGAATTATTTTATACTCCTTTTATGATCAATGATTATCATCTATATTATTAATTTATATTGAATTGAATTATTTTATACTCCTTTTATGATCTATGATTGTCATCTATATTATTAATTTATATTGAATTGAATTATTTTATACCCTTTTTTTTAGATCTTTAATTATTGTCATTGTATCATAGTACTTATATTCTACTATACTAGTACGTTATATACTGAATTGAATCATCTTATCTGCTTATATTTCTTTGTCACATTTCCTTTGCAAATATTGCAAGGGGAGGCGGGATGTTTACTGCAAGTGTACTTAGAACTATGGTCACGGGTGCTTGCAGTATAATCTCTTTTCATATGTATATATATAGTTAGTTATATTAGTGGAATGCATCTCTATATAATCTTTCATTGGAAGAGAGAGCGATTAAAGGTTGAGTTCTGTGTTTTGAATTGTATTTAGGTCACTTATGTTGTGAACATCAAGCTGAATACATCGCTTAACCTCTACTCGGTCTATCATATTATTCTCTTTACAAAAATTAAGTGTATTAGCTTCCATTAAACGAACAAAATATTAATTTCTATTTACTAGATATAACTGAAATAACAAAAATAACCATTTTATTGCTTCAATGGAATACCAAGAAAAAAAATAGAATTCGGAAATTTATATAATTTATGAAATACTCTTTAATATATTTAATAATATTTTTAATAATATTCAAAAAAACAAGAAACAATAAAGAAATATTGCTAATAATAAAAGACAAAGAAAAACGTTTACTGAATCGGAAAAGTGTGAAAGTAGTGAAAATATAAACCGATTTTATTGTGTTCTTTAAAAATAACAAGCCCCAGCGAGGCACCTTTAGGAAGAGCCCTAGATAGCGAAAAGACGCGCAACTAAACACACTAAAACATACTAGAATACACTAAAATATACTAAAATGCACTAAAATATACTAGAATACACTAAAATATACTAGAATAGACTAAAATATACTAAAGTACACCAAAATATACTAAAATACAATAAAGTATACTAAAATACACTAAAATATACTAAAATGCACTAGAATATACTAAAATACACTAAAATATACTAAAATACACTAAAATATACTAAAATACACTAAAAATATGCCAAAATAAACTAAAATATACTAGAATACACTAAATTATACCAAAATGCACTAAAATATACTAGAATACACTAAAATATACTAAAATACACTAAAATATGCTAAAATATACTAAAATATACTAGAATACACTAAAATATACTAAAATTCACTAAATTATACTAAAATACACTAAAATATACTAGAATACACTAAAATATACTAAAATACACTAAAATATACTAAAATACACTAAAATATACTAGAATAGGCTAAAATATACTAAAATATACAAAAATACACTAAAATTTACTAAACTACACTAAAATATACTAAAATGCACTAAGATATACTAGAATACACTAAAATATACTAGAATACACTAAAATATAGTAAAATACACTAAAATATACTATATACTAAAATACTATATACTAAAATACACTAAAATATACTAGAATACACTAAAATATACTAGAATACACAAATATATACTAAAATGCACTAAAGTATACTAGAATAGACTAAACTATACTAAAATATGCTAAAGTACACTAAAATATACTAAAATGCAATAAAATATACTAAAATACACTAAAATATACTAAAATACACTAGAATATACTAAAATACACTAAAGTACAATATACTATAATACACTAAATTATACTAAAATATACTAAAATACACTAAAAACATACTAAAATACACTAAAATATACTAAAATACACTAAAATATACTAAAATACACTCAAACATACTAAAATACACTAAAATATACTAAAATACACTAAAATATGCTAAAATACACTAAAATATACTAAAATACACTAGAATATACTAAAATACAGTAAAGTACAATATACTATAATACACTAAATTATACTAAAATATACTAGAATACACTAAAATATACTAAAATACACTAAAATATACTAAACTACACTAAAATATACTAGAATACACTAAAATATACTAGAATACACTAAAATATACTAAAATGCACTAAAATATACTAAACTACACGAAAATATACTAAAATACACTAAAATATACTAGAACACACTAAAATATACTAGAATACACTAAAATATACTAAAATGCACTAAAATATACTAGAATAAACTAAAATATACTACAATAAACTAAAATATACTAAAGTACACTAAACTATACTAACATACAATAAAATATACAAAACTACACTAAAATATACTAAAATACACTAGAACATAGTAGAATACACTCAAATATACTAAAAAACACTAAAAAAAACTATAATACACTAAAAAAATACTAAAATACACTAAAATATACTAAAATATACTAAAGTACACTAAAATATACTAAAATACAATAAAATATACTAAAATACACTAAAATATACTAAAATACACTCAAACATACTAAAATACACTAAAATATACTAAAATACACTAAAATATGCTAAAATACACTAAAATATACTAAAATACACTAGAATATACTAAAATACACTAAAGTACAATATACTATAATACACTAAATTATACTAAAATATACTAAAATACACTAAAATATACTAAAATTCACTAAAATATACTAAAATACACTAAAATATACTAGAATACACTAAAATATACTAAAATACACTAAAATATACTAAAATACACTAAAATATACTATAATACACTAAAATATACTAAAATACACTAAAATATACTAAAATACACTAAAATATACTAGAATACACTAAAATATACCAGTATACACTAAAATATACTAAAATGCACTAAAATATACTAGAATAAACTAAAATATACTAGAAAAAACTAACATATACTAAAATATACTAAAGTACACTAAAATATACTAAAATACAATAAAATATACTAAAATACACTAGAATATACTAGAATAAACTAAAATATACTAGAATACACTAAAATATACTAAAATACACTAAAATATACTAAAATACACTAAAATATACTAGAATACACTAAAATATACCAGAATACACTAAAATATACTAAAATGCACTAAAATGTACTAGAATAAACTAAAATATACTAGAAAAAACTAACATATACTAAAATATACTAAAGTACACTAAAATATACTAAAATACAATAAAATATACTAAAATACACTAGAATATACTAGAATAAACTAAAATATACTAGAATACACTAAAATATACTAAAATACACTAAAATACAATAAAATACACTAAAATATACTAAAATATACTAAAGTACACCAAAATATACTAAAATACAGTAAAGTATACTAAAATGCACTAAAATATACTAGAATACACTAAAATATACTAAAATACACTAAAATATACTAAAATACACTAAAATATACTAAAATACACTAAAATATACTAGAATACACTAAAATATACCAGAATACACTAAAATATACTAAAATGCACTAAAATATACTAGAATAAACTAAAATATACTAGAAAAAACTAACATATACTAAAATATACTAAAGTACACTAAAATATACTAAAATACACTAAAATATACTAAAATGCACTAGAATATACTAAAATACACTAAAATATACTAAAATACACTAAAAATATGCCAAAATAAACTAAAATATACTAGAATACACTAAATTATACTAAAATGCACTAAAATATACTAGAATACACTAAAATATACTAAAATACACCAAAATATGCTAAAATATACTAAAATATACTAGAATACACTAAAATATACTAAAATTCACTAAATTATACTAAAATACACTAAAATATACTAGAATACACTAAAATATACTAAAATACACTAAAATATACTAAAATACACTAAAATATACTAGAATAGGCTAAAATATACTAAAATATACAAAAATACACTAAAATTTACTAAACTACACTAAAATATACTAAAATACACTAAGATATACTAGAATACACTAAAATATACTAGAATACACTAAAATATACTAAAATACACTAAAATATACTAAAATACACTAAAATATACTAGAATACACTAAAATATACTAGAATACACAAATATATACTAAAATGCACTAAAGTATACTAGAATAGACTAAAATATACTAAAATATACTAAAGTACACTAGAATATACTAAAATACAATAAAATATACTAAAATACACTAAAATATACTAAAATACACTAGAATATACTAAAATACACTAAAGTACAATATACTATAATACACTAAATTATACTAAAATATACTAAAATACACTAAAATATACTAAAATACACTAAAACATACTAAAATACACTAAAATATACTAAAATACACTAAAATATACTAAAATACACTCAAACATACTAAAATACACTAAAATATACTAAAATACACTAAAATATGCTAAAATACACTAAAATATACTAAAATACACTAGAATATACTAAAATACACTAAAGTAAAATATACTATAATACACTAAATTATACTAAAATATACTAGAATACACTAAAATATACTAAAATACACTAAAATATACTAAACTACACTAAAATATACTAGAATACACTAAAATATACTAGAATACACTAAAATATACTAAAATGCACTAAAATATACTAAACTACACGAAAATGTACTAAAATACACTAAAATATACTAGAACACACTAAAATATACTAGAATACACTAAAATCTACTAAAATGCACTAAAATATACTAGAATAAACTAAAATATACTACAATAAACTAAAATATACTAAAATATACTAAAGTACACTAAAATATACTAACATACAATAAAATATACTAAACTACACTAAAATATACTAAAATACAATAGAACATAGTAGAATACACTCAAATATACTAAAAAACACTAAAAAATACTATAATACACTAAAAAAATACTAAAATACACTAAAATATACTAAAATATACTAAAATATACTAAAGTACACTAAAATATACTAAAATACAATAAAATATACTAAAATACACTAAAATATACTAAAATACACTAGAATATACTAAAATACACTAAAGTACAATATACTATAATACACTAAATTATACTAAAATATACTAAAATACACTAAAATATACTAAAATACACTAAAATATACTAGAATACACTAAAATATACCAGAATACACTAAAATATACTAAAATGCACTAAAATATACTAGAATAAACTAACATATACTAAAATATACTAAAGTACACTAAAATATACTAAAATACAATAAAATATACTAAAATACACTAGAATATACTAGAATAAACTAAAATATACTAAATACACTAAAATATACTAAAATACACTAAAATATACTAAAATAACCTAAAATATACTAGAATACACTAAAATATACCAGAATACACTAAAATATACTAAAATGCACTAAAATATACTAGAATAAACTAAGATATACTAGAAAAAACTAACATATACTAAAATATACTAAAGTACACTAAAATATACTAAAATACAATAAAATATACTAAAAT
>JASKUP010000464.1:0-44239 GCA_030448955.1 Trichopoda pennipes
ATATATTTTTTTTCAATATTTCGCTTTCCTATGAATATATATATATATATATATATATATATATATATATATATATATATATATATATATATATATATTCCACTACCTGAAGGAGCTTCCATCCTCTTCATTTCCATGCAGAAACTTTCGCGAAGTAATTTCCCACCTGTGTTTGCATTCCGTGAATTTATTTTATTCATATGAAAATGAAAACCGCAAACAAAATTCTTCAAGGTATTACTTACCACTTTTACTACATTGTCATATACACACTTCTTTGTTTTCACGCTTTCTATTAAATTAAAATAAAATATTTTTTCACTTGCGTCCTCCATTGCAATTTGTTAACTAATGTATCTATAAAACAATGTACATTGCAAAATCAGCTGTTTCCGTACTGAATGTGCGTCAGTTTCGTACCACAGATTAAGCAGACATGAAGAAACTGGCACATAGAAAAAATTAAATCAAGTTTTCTCAGAGTTCTCAAGAAAGAGACAAATATAGTGACAGATAGTACAAATATAGTATAAGAAAATGGGAAAATAAACAAAACAAAAACTTGAAGAACAACAAGTATTAAACAATTTTTGCAGCAAAAAGTAATTTTATTTCCTTAATTTTTATTAATACATGATAAATGAAGTGAAAATGTAATTTTAATTGGTTTCATGAGTAAAGTAAAACATATAAAAGTAAAAATATCATGAAACATGCAGTGTTTAATGAACGCAAAAATGGTGCACTGTGACGGAAATACATTGTGTTAACAAACAATATAAAAGAAATATTAGAAAAAAGCTTGTATTTATCTGGTGAAATATTCTTATATATTGCCCAGTGCACAATTTGTTTGTTCTTGTCGCTGTTAGATTGGCTGATCTTAAGAAATCTAATCGTTTATATTTAAAATTTGAGTTTGTCTTTTAATAAGTATGGTCGAATCAACAATATCTCCTGGAGATAAATCACAGAAAAAACCTGAACCACTAAAAGTCAGAACTGGTACGAGAAACGAGAACGTTTTTGACTTGGACCTTTTAAATAAGGAACCATCGGCCAAAGAAATTCTCATCAATAGTAATTCATACTATGAAAATACTGGCACTCGCCGCTTCAATGGAGCTGTAATGGGATTTGTGACACCAGTAGGTAGTTTGGGAAATACAAATTTTTAACTATTGATTATTTGCTAAAATTTTTCAGTGGAATTCTCATGGTTATGAAGTAGCAAAAACATTTGGCAATAAGTTTGATATTATATCGCCGATATGGTTTCAGATTGTAAAACAATCTGATAACTATAAAGTAAAGGGCCTCCACGATATTGATGCCAGATGAATGAAAGAGATAAGAACCAATGGAAGCAATGACCAGAGATCTATTCAATGTAAGTTTTTGAGTTATATTGATTCAGCCATCTATTAAAGTAATATAATTTCAGCTCTTCCTCGATTTTTATTTGAACACTTTAGCGACAATGACTTTACTCTTTTACTATCGTCTGAAGATTACGAAACATCACAAATTGGACGGAATTGTGCTCCAATACTGGCTTCAGCTTGGCGGTCGAGTTGCCAATAAATTCTTACAAAAACTTGCAATTTCGATAAGTAAGGCCTTAGCTAAAGATAATTTGAAACTTATTTTGGTTATACCACCTTATCGTCCACAATTATTAAATATGTTCAATGAATATCATATGGATAAATTGTATAAGCATGTCTATGCCTTCTCATTAATGACGTACGATTATTGAACGATTCAGCGTCCTGGCGCCAATGCTCCTCTTCATTGGATTAAACAATCTATTGAGCCTATAGCTCCCGATAATACAAATGATGTGAAAGAAAAAGGTCAAAAGATTCTTATGGGTCTAAACTTGTATGGCAATGACTATACACCTGATGGCGGCGGGCCAATTGTTGCCAGTCAATATTTATCTCTCCTTCGCTATGTTAAAAAACGTTTATCATATGATGAAAATGATGGAGAACTATTTCGAAATAAGGTAATATTTTTTTTTTATAGTTTTTTGTAGGGCTCATTTAAGTTTATTTTTTTACAGGACAAATACTGGTCGCCATTGTTTTTTATACAACACTTTACTCCTTAATTCATCGTATTAAACTAGCACTAGAGATGAATGTAGGTTTATCAATATGGGAACTTGGGCAGGGATTATACTACTTTTATGACCTTTTAACACTGCTTATTATGTATTTAGAGTTGCTCGTAATAAAAAAATTGTTTGCATTTGTATAACATAACAGAAGTAAAAATGTCTTCATTAAACGATAACATTAAAAAGATTTAATTTAGCAGTTTAGTAAATATTTTTATTTAATGTTTTTTTATAAAAATAATAAAGAGTAAATGTAAATATACAGCGACTTTTTGCAACCTGGCAACGTTCCTTCTATGGATCTAAAATTTAAAAAAGAAACATGATTTAATGCTTAAATAAAGATAAAATGAAAAGCTAAAAAGATGGATTACTGCGATTTAAGATTTTTTATCTGGATGTTAAAATTTTTTTACGAAACGTACAAACACAACGTGGAATATTAAACAATGGGATTATAAAAATTATTCATTTTTATAACCACCCTTTTTTTTATTCCACTTATAATTATTCAATAATTCAAAGTCACCATCCCAAAGAATATTAATCTCTTAAGACACACACACGCACATTCACATAATTTAAATAATTAGCTTACCTTTTAGAATCCTTTGGAAATGTATGGACCTTTTCTCCAGGCGGACATCCTTTAATGCATCCGTGACTCCTAAAATTTAAAAGAAAGTGTTAACATTAATAACCTCATTAATTAACATTTTTGCAGGTTGCATACTTACATGTTATTTGCCAATATTTTATTAACAGCACAAACTATACAATTAAACAGCCTTATCCTAGAAATACAAACTATGTAGACTGTGCCTATAAATAAATTAATAAATATTAAATTATTTTTAAAAAATTTTGTAAAGTTTACAAAAAACCTACCCTTATTTGTTCACGTAAAATCCGTTTAATTCCTTTTTGCGCTAGAAACACATAATCAAAACAAAACTCGCGACTCAGAGTTTTGCGAAAAAGAGATGGTAGTTTGTGGTATATATAGTGCGTAGTGTCGCGTCTGTGTGTAGTCTGTGTTCGTAGTACTCACTTACTCACATTATTTACAACAATAAAGTACGAGTTGCAGCGACAAAAGTTGCACAATGTAAACTGGGTCTTAGCAATTGACATTTGACGAAACATGACTAAAAGTTTTGTAAAGTACATTATAGTTCGCCACATATGATTAGTAGGTATTTGCACAGTTGTTTAAGTTGGTTTTAGGCTGCATATGCATAGTTACATGAATATAGAAATTATTATGCGTAGTTGCACATTTGTTATATTCGTTAATTTTTTTGTAAATATATGAAATTTTGTAACAAAAAGGCATTTAATAATCATATTTTGCATAGATAATACTATCCTTATATAAATGTATAATCTTTTTAATAGTTTAAGAAAATTACAAAAGAAAAATTACAAGTGTACAAAAAAAGGCAACTGTGTAAATTTATAAACAATAAAAAAATTAAGTTTTGTTGAAAATTGTGCGTTAAAAAAATGGAAAATAAATTAAAATGTTTAAAGGCCCTTAAGATATTCAACTCAAAGGTTGAGTCTAGTTCTTCAACGTTATCTCGAGTACTACAAAATAAAAATTCCCTTTGTCAAATATATTCAATATAAATGCTTATACCGGCGGGGTGCGAGAGAGCTTTTCAGAAAGATCATAGGCTGGAATAGTGCCCATTCCACGGCTTAATGGAGCTTCCATCCCCTACATTTCCTTGCAGAAACGTTTTTGTATTAGCTTCCATCTGTGTTTGCACTCTGCGACTTTACAAATTTCATACCAATATGAAAATTAAAAACGCAAACAAAATTTTTCAAGTTATTACTTATCACTTTTACTGAATTTTTCTGCTACTTCTTTCCATGCTCGTTTCTTTGAATTGCCGTTATAATAAAACGCTTTTTGTTATATAAGCAAATTTTTCTTTGTACATTTTCTATTAAATATAGATAAAATATTTTTTCGCTTTCGCCCTCCGTTGGAATTTATTTACTAATGCATGTGACATCAGTTTTGTACTTTGCTTAAGCAATTGACATTTGACGAAACTTGACGAAAAGTTTTGTTAAGTACATTATAGTTTGCCACCAATGATTATTAGGTACTTGTACAGTTGCTTAAGTTGCATTCAGCCAGCATATGCATACTATAGTTGGGCTTTAAATTTTAAGCGGACGCTTTAGCTCGTTAAGTGCTAAGGAGTGCAGCCATTAGTTTACAACACTCACTCAACTTAGCCGATGGAACTTATAAGCAGAGTTAAGCAGCCTTTGAATCTCTTTAGAAAGAAAATAATTAAAATAGATACAAGTAAATCCAAAATTACACAACAAATTCAAATTTGCCTATACGATCAGGCTTATCCGAGCCGATAACCGTTGGAATTTTATTCAATTTTAAATGTATGCAGCTTTTATAATTCTAAGTGTCTTAGTTTCATTATTTATATTTTACGTTATTTTATTACTATTGAGGTGAAGTTTTCGGTGCTCATGAATACACTGCATTTAATATATCACCTTATTTTCATTATTGGTAATAAGACCGTAATAGTCATCCACTAAATTCGATGGTATTTTCAAATCATTATTTGCTTAATCAAAATTGTTTCTAGAAACCAAAAATATTTCCTTCTAGTGAAATAAAGCAGCCATTATTAACGATGTATTGCCTTTGTCTTTTCGCAAAAACGTTATTCTTAAATAATTTACTATAATTATTATAATTAACTTGCTTCCTTATCTAAATATTTGCTACATGTACACATCAAAAATGTGTGAACAAATTCGCGTAAACACAATAGTTGAAAGTTTAGTTTAATTGTGAACGTGATCGAGTGAACCCATAAAAGTTGACACAGCAATTTTTAAGTAGTAAAGTTACCATCGTGTATTTTTGTGGGTAAAGTAAATAGCTCAAAATTTAACTTAAAACTCCAACATGTTGTGTGTAATTATCTTACAACAAAAGAAATCAAAAAACTTAACGTTAACAAACGAATAAACGCAACAATATATACGTAACACGATACAAAAGGTAGTGTATAATCGCAGCTTACTATGAAAAGTTTTAGTTGTTTAATTAAATGCAAATATAATAGACAATTATGTCGTCAGCAATACTTTCTGATAATCAAGTGCGTGAGTTAAAATCCTTGCCTGGCAAAAAAGAACTAGAGGCACAGGGAAAACATAAAGATGATGACCTTGTTTTTAGATTCTACTGAAGAACGTATAGCAAGTGGCCTGTAAGAAAAAATAAATAAATAAAAGGGCTCTAAAGTGGAAAATCATAAAATCAAAAACAAATGTGCCAAAACTAAATTGACAACTTTAAAACAAAATTTAAAATCTTAAATAACAAAAAAGAAAATCTTCAATATTAATATTAAAAAGTAAACTAACTAAAGATCTTACTTTCTGAGAATTATTACTGTAAGAATTTTCGCATGAAAAGCCTAGATTGATAAAAACCAAGCACAAAAATTTAGAACTAAAGTTTTTTGTTGAGGTTGAAAACTCCAAAAAAATTTTGTAAAAAATTCCATTAATGAGTTATATGAGCAGTTTTGAAATGCCTATATGAATTTGCTTGCCCCTACAGTAATACCTTTAAAATATTTTTTAATTGATGAATATTTTATGAGAATATTTATTTTTCAAAGAATCTAAATAAAATATTAATATAAAAGCTTTTAGTATTTTTTTAATAATTATTTTTCCTGTTTTCTTTCCGCATTTTAAAGGCATCACTTTTCACTCGCTAGGTAGGGATCTATCCACTTCTTAAATTTCGTTGAGCCTATTTACATGAGATTAGTTGTGCTGGTCTAACATATCAGCTTGTTGGCAATTTCGGTGAAGAGAGTAGTTTTTGGTTGGCACAATTTTTCAACCAGCTTCAACCCCGCATTAGCAAAACAATACTAATTAATGAATTAACGAAAATTAAATGATTGAGATTTTATTATTATTGAATTCAAGTTTTTGTTATTATATTTTTATATTGTAAAGAAAATAAAATTAAAAACAAACTTTTTTGAAGTATGGACATAAAATAACTTGAGCTTAAATACAGTGTAGATAATTTACTATTTTCGGGAACTTCTTTAAAAGTTACCCCTGCCGCTAAGAATCTTAAAGTGGTAGCCAATTTTTCCTCAACTGAACAACATTTTCGCATAGGTGTATCAGTTCGCTCAATATCAAATTTGACGTAGCTCAATATTAATGACAAACATCTCTGGTCTATCCGCAAGAATGAAGTATATGCTTCTTCGTCAAAAAAAAGTTGTATTCCTTGAGGAGGAACTGCATATTTCCACCAGAGTCACGAGTCTCTAAGAAGGTTCCGTAATTTATGTGTATAACGAACGAAAAACAAACATGAAATAAATAAAAAAACACGCACACAAAGCTGTATATACGTTTACAGTTTTATGCTAGATTTATTTTTAATACACACAAACTTCACATTTAAAATTACGAATTGTCGACAAAACGAATTGCAAGAGTACACTCGCATGTGTACTTTTTTTAGTTCCTCTCTTTCCCTATTTTTTCTACTCCCCTTATTTTCAGAAAACCTAAGAATTGCAGCAACAAAAATCGCACAATGTAAATTGGGATTTTGTTTACTTCAGTACTGCCGCCGTCAATAACATTCAATGGGCCAGTTCACATTGGATTAATATTTGTTTCGCACAACTATAGTTCTATCCATAACTCACTAGACTAATTATTTTAGCACAAAATTCTTTACATATACACATCTTTGTGTGTATTAGTGTGTTTTATTCATTTCATGTTTGATTTTCGTTCGGTATACACCACAGTATACCCATTACAAAATAAATATGGCTGTAAGTGATGATGAAATGTTTGTTTCTAATTTTATTTTATGTAAAATTATTTTTATTCTTAATCAACCTTTTTTATTTTTATTAAATAAAAAAAAATTTTTCAATTTGTTAATCATTTTTGTTATTAAAAATTAATTTTTCCTGAAGAATCTTTCCATAGGAAAGCGAAATATTGAAAAAATATGTATATCGTTAAAATTTAATTAAAAAGACGTTTAAAAGATTAACACATGTTTAATTTTCTGTAAAATATAAAAATATTATAACAAAAACTTGAATTCAATAATAAAAAAGATAAAATAGTAAAAAAGATAAAAGACCGCTTTCACACAGGCAAATTTTACTTTGACAAAGTTTTTTTAATTTTCTTTTAAACTTTCTTTGGTGTTCAAACACAAAAAGTTTTCTTTTACAAATTTTGTTTTAGTCAATGTAATCTGTAATGTAATCTGTGTATAAGTACAACTGTGTATAAGCGACGAAAGAAAAACAAAGCAACTTTGCGAGTATATCAAAGTCTGTACTCTCAATCATGCTTTCTCCCTCGCTCTCACATAAAATCAAAACTTTGCAAAGTAAAATTTGCCTGTGTGAAAGCGGTCAAAATAAATACATAGCATAAAATCTATTTATCTACTTTTGAATTCATATTCATATTTACACTACAATAGCCAACTGAAGACTAAAAATTGCTCTGCAAAAAAAAACGGCGTTGAAGCTGATAGAAAAATTGTTTCAACCAAAAACTACCCCCCTCACCGAAAATGCCAACAAACTGCCAGCACAACTAATCCAATGTGAACTGGCTCATACACTTATGAAAACACAGGTCTTGTGCAAACAAAAATCTTCAATATGTGCGTAGATTCTTCAAGGTATTACTTACCACTTTTACTGCATTTTTCTACTACTTCATTCCATGATCGTTGTTTTAAATTGCGGTTATAATAAAACGCGTCTCTTTAGTCATATAAACACTTTTTTGTTTTCACGCTTTCTTTTAATTAAAATAAAATAATTTTTCACTTGCGTCCTCCATTGTAATTTGTCAACTAATGTATCTCTAAAACAATGCACATTGCAAAATCAGCTGTTTCCGTACTGAATGTGAGATCAGTTTCATACTTTGCATAAGAAATTGACATTTGACGAAACTTGACGAAAAGTTTTGTAAATTACATTATAGTTCACCACATACGATTATTAGGTAATTGCACAGTTGTTTACGTTGGCTTAAGCCTGCATATGCATATTATAGTTGGGCCTTTAGTTTGCCGTTTCAACATGAATAGACTGCAAAACAAAAATACCATTGATCTTGATTTGCATCTGCGAATTTTGTTAAGCGATGAAGTCACTTTTGTTTAAACGGATACGTGAATAAACAAAAGTACTGTATTTGGAAGCATTATATTCCTACAGTACATCTTGGAAATCGTTATATCAAGTAAAATTGACTGTTTGGTATTATTTATGCGTTCTTAGAGTCAATGGTCCGTACTTCTTTAAAACTTATGCCAGTCAAAACGTTACAGCCAATGGTGATCGCCATAGAGCCATGATTGAAAACTAAACCTCCAGACTAGACATTATCAAAGCCTGGCGTGGTAAACATATCGACCCCTTTGCGCGAAATTATCGTTTGCTACAAAAAACAAATTTTACAGGACATTGCAATATCAAAATAAATATATACATATGCTTAGACAATTAACTAAAATAACCACCTAAAAGTATAGCAGTGCAAAAGTTCAAGTTTTCCGACAAAAACGTTTTTTTTGCACATACGATAATTTCATTCACAACATTTCGTAGATGCGTGTGTAGAAAATGGCACTTACCATATCATTTGTCAGTGTTAGAAATAAATTGAAACAAAGATTTATTTGTGTTTTTACTTGTTCATTTTTTTTTTAACTTAGCATGGTACAAAGTAATAACAAATAATTAACAGAAGCATGAATTCCTTAAAAAAAAAACCAATAAAAATAATAATAATAAGTGAGATAATCGTCTCCGTCGCTTTCATTTAACACGTCTTTTTCGCGTACAGATTATTTCAAATTTAAATACAAATTGTGGTATTTTGACCGTATGCTATTTTTAAAACATAGATAGGATTTTCAAATCATTGAATTTTTGCAAAGAGATACACAAAGGTGAATTGTACAACCTTTGTAACTTAATGGTAAAATTAAAGTTATTTATAGTTTT
Organism: Trichopoda pennipes; assembly: GCA_030448955.1. Taxonomy (NCBI): domain Eukaryota; kingdom Metazoa; phylum Arthropoda; class Insecta; order Diptera; family Tachinidae; genus Trichopoda; species Trichopoda pennipes. Next base: position 9,220 of record JASKUP010000464.1, read on the forward strand.
TTTAGTGGAATTGTCGGAATATCCGGTAATGAGTTCAATTGATTTTGATTTTTTGTCTAATAAAGCTATGCGAACTTTATTTATGTTTAGTTTAGCTTCCAGGACTTTCAGTTTTCAAACTCTGAGTGGCCTATTTCAATGCAGTTGTACCCCGATGGATTAGTCCGTGCATTGCGAATAATTGTGGGCCATTCACTTGGCGCCCAAATGGTAAGCCTCCGTACAAATGATTCAATTGTGCTATGCACAGAATCAACATTGTATGACCGGGAGGTAAATATGTTATTTAAATTTTTTCAACGAAGTTTGAAAATTTTTAAAATTTTTCAGCATAGCTAATACAGCCTTGTTGCGGTTTAACTTTCTTTCTTTGGTCTACGATTATTACATACTTATACAGGGCAGTGCAAATTTCATTGCAGCCTCTCTTACCATCACGCTCACCCCACAAATAACAATAGCCATTCCTAGTGCCGTTTTCATAAACGCTGAAATTGTAGTAGACGTAGTTGCGTGAGTAAAAAAGGGTTATATTATTTCCGAAAGGAATATTCAAAACTTTTTACAAATCGAAACTGGCGCAAACAAAACTAGAAACATTTGTGGTTTCGTTTTGATCTCTTAAAAAATTAGCCTTGGCCTCATCTTTGTCTCTTATATACATTGTATACTCATCGGAATCCTGCAAACGATTTTTTCCTCTTCATTAAAATATTTAATATTTTCGCAGTTAGTGCACTTATCTTTTTTTGGCAAAAACCTACATAAAAGTCTTTTTGGAAAACCTGTCTGAAAATCTAATTCGACGCAATGCAGTTGCTGAGGTTCTTATCGTTCATATATTGATAGTAGCATCTATAAAGGGTTTGCTTGTTTCGAAAATCATGTGGCAAATAAACTTTAGTACTTTTGGCTCTACAATAATGTGACGGCACAGCAGGAAGCTTTTCAACATATTGTTCTAGAAGCTTTATGTTTTGTTCATATATTTTACTATGAGACCAAACCTTAGCTTTTGGCTGAGCATAATTATTTTCCTTTAAAAGATATCTAAGCATCATTTGAATAATATTTAAAGTTGCCAGCGTGAATTTTTGACAAACTTTAACAACGATTCTTTTGTGAGTGAAATTATATTCAAAAGAATTGTTTCGTCTACAATATCCTCCTTTGACAGCAGCTCTCCTTCGTTGAATTTGTTTATGTTTTATACAAGAAAGCAGCCACATTCTTTTTGCTTTTGACAATCCCCAATAATGTTCACCAGATGTCTCGGAGAGACGTCAACATTCATTATGACACATCTTATTATGGCACGGATTAGGTGAAACTATTTTTTCAATGTCTTCTTTTGATTTAACAGCCAAATGTTTTCTGTAGCCCCATTTTCCGACACAGTTTTCATTTTCAAATAAGCATGAGTTATCACTCTCAGTATCGCTGTATGGCACTAACGACACTTGGGAAACCTGCTTTCAAATATATTTTTATTAAATAAAACACACAATTTAATAGACGTCAACAACTAAAACATCACCAAATAATCATAATTACATATTAACAAGATCCACATCAAATTACTTTTAAGTTATATTATTTCCTTACGGTTTTTAAAACTGAAAGCATTATTAAGGCACTTTTTATTAATTTCTCTGTAGGCAATGTTTTACTTGGAGTGGTTTACAATAACTGATTACCTCAAACACATGATTCGCAAAAAAATGCATGCTAAATGCTTCTCTTCAACTTTAATATAGCCTTTTCTGTAAATTAACGGTAAAACGAAAAGAGGCAAAATTACCTTCTAATTCTAACTTAGAAAGAAATATGTAGTAAATTTTGTAACAACTACAATATGCAAAATTTTCTTCATTGGCAAATACGATAAAATCGCTCACAAGAAAAAATGTAGTGTAACATACGATAAAGTATTTAGTCAATTTTTGGAGCAACGAAGTGGAATTCGTCTACAATTTTTTGTCAGGTGACGTCTCTTTGAATGTAAAAGAAGATTGCGTCAAAAACTCAATTTCAAAAAAATTTGCATATACGATAATTTCGCGCAAAGTGGTCGTTATGCTAGAAGTCAAGATTGTATTATCATAGCAGCATAAGTAAAATTCACGTCAATTTAATCTGTGTTTTATTCCATTTCAAAGTGCAATAGCTGCACACATTATCTCAAACAATCGGTTGACAATTAGGTACATATGTGGATTTTTCCCCTTTGTTATTTATGTGGCGGCAATTTTTATGTATGTTATATCGTTACCATCCCAAAAAACTAAAGTTAGGTGCCCCTGTAGGCTAGTAGGTAGTGTACTAGCTTTTCAGTGTGGGGGTTGTGAGTTCAATTCCCAACGAAGACCTGGGTTTTTTTCACTACAAAAATAAAATTGACTCTCGGTGGGGCTGCTCAGCGATGAAGGTATAGTCAGTGGTCGCTGTGCTGTCTTATACGGCAGTTAATTTCCGAGTGTCCTTCTATTTTCACCACCTGTTTAATCTCTTCTCTATCCCTTTCCTAAAGAATGTAGTACGGTACTTGACTAAATAGGCATTGTTGCCTGCTACTTCTCTATTTAAAAAAGTTATTGTTACCAATAATCCATGTAACAATACAAAGTAATTTTGTAAAGCGATTGCTTTATGCCAAAATTAAAATATCCAATATCTACTATTTGGCAACTTGGAAGTACTCATTGTATTCACTTAAGATATCTATGCCGCCGCCGTCCAATACCCATCGGCACAGGTCTCTGATTCAAATGGTTCAGAAATATGCTTTTGTGTAAGTGCATTAACTAAGGTTGTTAAATAAGTAACTGGAATGTTTTCTTGCATTAAAAATATATGCAAATCCAGTAAAAGTAAGTACTTGTAATATTGAAGTGGACCTGAAATAAATTTTTTTTTTGATAGATATTGTTAGTGTTTATGCCACACAACAATGTGCTACTTTAAAATATTTTGCACTGCCGGTGAGATACAATAGTAAGTATTTGGTAAATTGTATTTTTGCTCTTTTCAAAATTTGTAATCTTACTGTTAAAAAGATGTCGAACAGGTTGAAAGGGCAAAGCTGAGAATGATGGAGAGAACCCCCCAGTATCCGCCTAATCTTCGTCCGCCGAAAATGCAAAAGAGATTAAAGCTTATGCGTGGTCCAGAAACAGTGCACAACACATTATTGCATAAACAGTATGGAATAATTGCTACTGGTGGCGGTCGTCTCCGTTGGGGACATTTTGAAATGCTTCGTCTTACAATAGGTCGGAAAATGGATGTTGATAGAATGTTTGCAATTTGGAGAGTGCCTTCTCCTTGGCAACCAATTACTAAAAAGGGTCAGGGTCAAAGAATGGGCGGTGGAAAAGGAGCTATAGATCATTATGTCACTCCTGTTAAAGCGGGAAGGGTGATATTGGAAATTTCAGGAAAATGTGAGTTTGCCGAAGTTAAGCCATTTTTGCAGCAAGTTTGTGACATCCTACCTCTTAAAGCTGAAGTAGTTTCACAGCAAATTTTAGATAATAGGGCAGCCGAGGAAAAACTTTTGCGTAACTCAAATCTAAACTCTTTTACTATGAAATATGTAATACAGAATAACTTGAACGGCTGTCATAGGTGGATTTCACCTTCTGACCATAAATGGTTTGGAAAACATTTATAGGCGTCAAAATTAAGTTACGTATTTTTTCTGCAAATATGTTTATATCTCTACTTATAACAACTTTGGTTTTCTCTAAAAGTATTTTTGAATTTTTCGAAGTAATTCTAAAAACGGTGGAAACACTAATTTAGCATGCATTTTAATCACAAAAAGGATTAAGAAATTTTAGAAATATTTAAATAGATTAAAACTTTTCAACTAATACCTGGTTATAGTATGCAATGTTTTCTGCAAACTATTTGGAACGAAATAAAAACACAAATTGGGATTTATATAAATTGGATTTTATTTCATGAATAACTTAAAAATGTTTGTTGAAGCAAAATAAAAAGAATACAAAAATTGTGGCTATCGTTTTTCACAATGTTTGCAGATGGAGAAGGTTTGATTTGTTGCAACAGCATAGGATAAGTAGTGCTAATTTTTTTATAGGTTTGTTGAGGAAAACGAAATTTTTTGCTGAGAAACATAAGGTTTGCAGATCGTCCATTTATAATATATTTTTTGGCCAACTGTGTGATAAAACTTAAACAATATCTAAATGTGGCTGGCTAAAAGCCAAGCGCTTTAACCCTTGTAATTCATTTTTGACTTTCGTCTGATAGGTTAACTTCAAAGCAAGTAAATATACAAACGTAGCTTTTTACTGGTGGCCTGCTTCTCACATCAGATTTATAGTTAAGTCAAGGCCTGTTTGTGTGGACTGTGCAGTACTGTTGATCATGGTCTCGAAATAAATTACCCATCATATGATAAACACATGCTGCCTTCAAACGAAAACATTAAATACATTGCAATATAATTGTGCTACAGCCTTTCATCCCCCAAGCGGCTTATATTGGAAACTAATTGTAGCAATGAGACCCTGTCACAGGCTAAGCAGACATGAAGAAACTGGCACATAGAAAAAATTAAATCAAGTTTTCTCAGAGTTCTCAAGAATGAGACAAATATAGTGAAAGATAGTACAAATATAGTATAAGAAAATGGAAAAATAAACAAAACAAAAACTTGAAGAACAACAAGTATTAAACAATTTTTGCAGCAAAAAGTAATTTTATTTCTTAAATTTTTATTAATACACGATAAATGAAGTGAAAATGTGATTTTAATTCGTTTCATGAGTAAAGTAAAACATATAAAAGTAAAAATATTATGAAACATGCAGTGTTTTATGAACGCAAAAATGGTGCACTGTGACGGAAATACATTGTGTGTTAACAAACAATATAAAAGAAATATTAGAAAAATGCTTGTATTTATCTGGTGAAATATTCTTGAATATTGCCCAGTGCACAATTTGTTCTTGTCGCTGTTAGATTGGCTGATCCTAAGAAATCTAATCGTTTATATTTAAAATTTGAGTTTGTCTTTTAATAAGTGTGGTCGAATCAACAATATCTCCTGGAGATAAATCACAGAAAAAACCTAAACCACTAAAAGTCAGAACTGGTCCGAGAAACGAGAACGTTTTTGACTTGGACCTTTTAAATAAGGAACCATCGGCCAAAGAAATTTTCATCAATAGTAATTCATATTATGAAAATACTGGCACTCGCCGCTTCAATGGAACTGTAATGGGATTTGTGACACCAGTAGGTAGTTTGGGAAATAAAATTTTCAACTATTGATTATTTGCTAAAATTTTTCAGTGGAATTCTTATGGTTATGAAGTAGCAAACACATTTGGCAATAAGTTTGATATTATATCGCCGATATGGTTTCAGATTGTAAAACAATCTGATAACTATAAAGTCAATGGCAATCCAAGCAATGACCAGAGATCTATTCAATGTAAGTTTTTAAGTTATATTGATTCAGCCATCTATTAAAGTAATATAATTTCAGTTCTTCCTCGATTTTTATTTGAACACTTTAGCGACACTTTTACTATCGTCTGAACAAGAGATTACGAAACATCACAAATTGGACGGAATTGTGCTCGAATACTGGCTTCAGCTTGGCGGTCGAGTTGCCAATAAATTCTTACAAAAACTTGCAATTTCGATAAGTAAGGCCTTAGCTAAAGATAATTTGAAACTTATTTTGGTTATACAACCTTATCGTCCTCAATTATTAAATATGTTCAATGAATATCATATGGATAAATTATATAAGCATGTCTATGCCTTCTCATTAATGACGTACGATTATTGAACGATTCAGCGTCCTGGCGCCAATGCTCCTCTTCATTGGATTAAACAATCTATTGAGCATATAGCTCCCGATAATACAAATGATGTGATAGAAAAACGTCAAAAGATTCTTATGGGTCTAAACATGTATGGCAATGACTATACACCTGATGGCGGCGAGTCAATTGTTGCCAGTCAATATTTAGATCTCCTTAGCCATGTTAAAAAACGTTTATCATATGATGAAAATGATAGAGAACTATTTCGAAATAAGGTAATATTTTTTTTGTGGTGCTTATTTAAGTTTATTTTTTTACAGGACAAATACTGGTCGCCATTATGTTTTTTATCCAACACTTTACTCCTTAAATCAGCGTATCAAACTAGAGATGAATGTAGGTTTATCAATATGGGAACTTGGGCAGGGATTAGACTACTTTTAAGGCCTTTTTTAACACTGCTTATTATGTATTTAGAGTTGCTCGTAATAAAAAAAATTGTTTGCATTTGTATAACATAACAGCAGTAAAAATGTCTTCATTAAACGATTACATTAAAAAGATTTAATTTAGCAGTTTAGTCAATATTTTTATTTAATGTTTTTTTTATAAAAATAATAAAGAGTAAATGTAAATATACAGCGACTTTTTGGAACCTGGCAACGTTCCTTCTATGGATCTAAAATTAAAAAAAGAAACATGATATAATGCTTAAATAAAGATAAAATGAAAAGCTAAAAAGATGCATTACTGCGATCTAAGATTTTTTATCTGAATGTACAAACACAACGTGGAATATTAAACAAAGGGATTATAAAAATTATTCATTTTTATAACCACCCTTTTATTTTTTATTCCACTTCTTATAATTATTCAATAATTCAAAGTCACCATCCCAAAGAATATTAATTTCTTAAGACACACACACATTCACATAATTTAAATAATTAGCTTACCTTTAAGAATCCTTTGGAAATGTATGCACCTTTTCTCAAGGCGGACATCCTTTAATACATCGGTGACTCCTAAAATTTAAAAGAAAGTGTTAACATAATAACCTCATTAATTAACATTTTTGCAGGTTGCATACTTACATGTTATTTGCCAATATTTTTATAACAGCACAAACTATACAATTAAACAGCCTTATCCTATAAATACAAACTATACAATACAATAAATTAATAAATATTAAATTATTTTTAAAAAATTTTGTAAAGTTTACAAAAAACCTACCCTTATTTGTTCACGTAAAAATTGTTTAATTCCTTTTTGCGCTAGAAACACATAATCAAAACAAAACTCGCGACTCAGAGTTTTGCGAAAAAGAGATAGTAGTTTGTGGTATATATAGTGCGTCGTGTCGCGTCTGTGTGTAGTCTGTGACCCTGTGTCCCAGCGTGTAGTAGTTTTTGGTAATAGTGCCCGAGTAAATGGATGAAATCTTGGCAAAATAGTTTGATGCTTTACGTCAAAATCTAAGTAGACTTACGAATCTGCCCCAGCCAGTACAAAAAGTGTTGTATCATTGAAAGTCGCTTATAAGTTTAACTTAATTGATGGCGATGTCCTATTTTTGCATGTAACGCCTTGTATTTAGAAAGAAAATACAATTATTGAATCTTGCAAATTATAATGTACTGTAGTGCGATTCAGTAACTTTTAACAATTCGATACCATATTAATGCTTTCTACCACAATAAATTATCTATGCTTTCTACACATTTGATTGTTTGCACTAACGATAGTGCGATTCAGTAAATGCTTGTTATTGCTAGTCGACAAACATTGAAAACAAGTGGCATCTCTGTAAATATATACGAAAAGCACAAAGAAAAATGCATAAAAAACAAACACAGTTGTTGTAGAAATAAAGGGCGCGTATCAAAATTTTAAAATTTTTGAAGTTTTTTGTACAAGTCAAGTAAAAAATCTGTGTATATTTTATGTTCTTTGTTTATAATTGTTTTTGTGATTATTTTTTAGAATGGAAGCTGAAAGTGCCCCGAAACGAAGCCGAGCATCAGCCTAACAGCTTTGTAAGATGACTGATTTTATGATGAAATGTTCGGGCTTAGCTCAGCTACTTTTACTTTAAATTGAATATTTATTTATTTTTTAGTGTTGTCGACTATTATAACAACCAAAATGGTATGCGAGTTAGCTAACGATTTTTATCGTCGACAACAGTAACTTAACAATAACGAATGTTGTTTTAAAAGTTACTGAATAGCCAAATCGACAATTTTGTTGTCAAAATATTTTAACAATAACACTTGTCGTTATAACATAATAGTGAATCGCACTACTGGTGTTAGTGTGACCAACTTAGTTTGACTATTGAGAGGGAAACTTGCAATAACGATTTTTTAGATATGTACTAATATGCACTGCATCTTGGTAAACGAATTATGTTATTTACAGTTAACTGACCATTAAGAGGGACGGTTGATTAGTGCTGTTTGCTTTCTTTCTGGTAGATCAATTACTTAATTTGAAAACCTTGACCGTAATGCGTGTTCTTTTTCCAGTTTTCTAAAGTTTGATGTTAAAGTTTCTTAAAAAAGGCAGCCCTTGATAAAATGTCTACTGTATTCAAATTAATTGTTACATGAAGGCAGTTCATTTTCTTTGTTAACGCTTGTATGCGATTTAGTCTATTAGAAACAAAAACAGTGAAGTTCGACGGTTCCTCGCGTATCCTCGAAATCATAACCAAAGAACCAGACTTGCAGTGTGTTTTACAAGCCATTGGTAAGAAATGAAATTTTTCACACAGTAATTTGGTTTTAATAGTTATATCTTGTAATGGAACATCATCTAAAATTAAAGATTCAAAAGTACAGAACATACGAATCAGAAAGTTATCATTTTTTAGATGTTTTCTACATTATTTCGATTTTGTTTTGCTTCATCGACTGTATCGGCATGTCATGTTGTCGACATTGAAATAGTTAATTTTGGCACTTGGAGAAAATTTTATTTCTTTGTCAAGCGCTTACTGGTGCATAGTATTTATTGCTAAAAAGCCGCTGGCTTTGTGCCGTAAGTTACATCTTTTACTTTCAGTTTATTATTGAGACTATCCAAGAAACACATTCGTCATCAACTTCGCTGACATTTTACCACAAACTAACACAGACGCGACACAACGCGCTGTATATACTGTCTCTTTTTCGCAAAACTTTGAGTCGCGAGTTTTGTTTTGATTATGTGTTTCTAGCGCAAAAAGGAATTCAACGGATTTTACGTGAACAAATAAGGGTAGGTTTTTTGTAAACTTTACAAAATTTTTGAAAAATAATTAAATATTAGTAATTTATTTATAGGCACAGTCTAAGTTGTATTGTATAGTTTGTATTTATAGGATAAGGCTGTTTAATTGTATCGTTTGTGCTGTTAATAAAATATTGGCAAATAACATGTAAGTATGCAACCTGCAAAAATGTTAATTAATGAGGTTACACTTTCTTTTAAATTTTAGGGGTCACCGATGCATTAAAGGATGTCCGCCTGGAGAAAAGGTCCATACATTTCCAAAGGGTTCTAAAAGGTAAGCTAATTATTTAAATTATGTGAATGTGTGTATGTGCGTGTGTGTGTCTTAAGAGATTAATATTCTTTGGGATGGTGACTTTGAATTTTTGAATAATTATAAGAAGTGGAATAAAAAATAAAAAGGTGGTTATAAAAATGAATAATTTTTATAATCCCATTGTTTAATATTCCACGTTGTGTTTGTACGTTTCATAAAAAAATTTTAACATCCAGATAAAATAACTTAGATCGCAGTAAAGCATCTTTTTAGCTTTTCATTTTATCTTTATTTAAGCATTAAATCATGTTTTTTTTTTTTTAATTTTAGATCCATAGAAGGAACGTTGCCAGGTTGCAAAAAGTCGCTGTATATTTACATTTACTCTTTATTATTTTTATAAAAAAAACATTAAATAAAATATTGACTAAACTGCTATATTAAATCTTTTTAATGTAATCGTTTAATCAAGACATTTTTACTGCTGTTATGTTATACAAATGCAAACAATTTTTTTTATTACGAGCAACTCTAAATACATAATAAGCAGTGTTAAAAAAGGTCATAAAAGTAGTCTAATCCATGCCCAAGTTCCCATACTGATAAACCTACATTCAACTCTAGAGCTACTTTAATACGCTGATTTAAGGAGTAAAGTGTTAGATAAAAAACAATGGCGACCAGTATTTGTCCTGTAAAAAAATAAACTTAAATGAGCAATAATTAACTACAAAAAAATATTACCTTATTTCGAAATAGTTCTTCACGTCATTTTCATCATATGATAAACGTTTTTTAACATGGCGAAGGAGATCTAAATATTGACTGGCAACAATTTGCCCGCCGCCATCAGGTGTATAGTCATTGCCATACATGTTTAGACCCATAAGAATCTTTTGACGTTTTTCTATCACATCATTTGTGTTATCGGGAGCTATATGCTCAATAGATTGTTTAATCCAATGAAGAGGAGCATTGGCGCCAACACGCTGAATCGTTCAATAATCGTACGTCATTAATGAGAAGGCATAGACATGCTTATATAATTTATCCATATGATATTCATTGAACATATTTAATAATTGAGGACGATAAGGTGGTATAACCAAAATAAGTTTCAAATTATCTTTAGCTAAGTCCTTACTTATCGAAATTGCAAGTTTTTGTAAGAATTTATTGGCAACTCGACCGCCAAGCTGAAGCCAGTATTCGCGCACAATTTCGTCCAATTTGTGATGTTTCGTAATCTCTTGTTCAGACGATAGTAAAAGAGTAAAGTCATTGTCGCTAAAGTGTTAAAATAAAAATCGAGGAAGAACTGTAATTATATTACTTTAATAGATGGCTGAATCAATATAACTTAAAAACTTACATTGAATAGATCTCTGGTCATTGCTTCCATTGGTTCTTATCTCTTTCGTTCATCTGGCATCAATATCGTGGAGGCCATTTACTTTATAGTTATCAGATTGTTTTACAATCTTAAACCATATCAGCGATATAATATCGAACTTATTGCCAAATGTTTTTGCTACTTCATAACCATAAGAATTCCACTGAAAAATTTTAGCAAATAATCAATAGTTGAAAATTGTTATTTCCCAAACTACCTACTGGTGTCACAAATCCCATTACAGTTCCATTGAAGCGGCGAGTGCCAGTATTTTCATAATATGAATTACTATTGATGAGAATTTCTTTGGCCGATGGTTCCTTATTTAAAAGGTCCAAGTCAAAAACGTTCTCGTTTCTCGGACCAGTTTTCACTTTTAGTGGTTTAGGTTTTTCTGTGATTTATCTCCAGGAGATATTGTTGATTCGACCACACTTATTAAAAGACAAACTCAAATTTTAAATATAAACGATTAGATTTCTTAAGATCAGCCAATCTAACAGCGACAAGAACAAACAAATTGTGCACTGGGCAATATTTAAGAATATTTCACCAGATAAATACAAGCTTTTTTCCAATATTTCTTTTATATTGTTTGTTAACACACAATGTATTTCCGTCACAGTGCACCATTTTTGCGTTCATAAAACAATGCATGTTTCATAATATTTTTACTTTTATATGTTTTACTTTACTCATGAAACCAATTAAAATCACATTTTCACTTCATTTATCATGTATTAATAAAAATTTAAGAAATAAAATTACTTTTTGCTGCAAAAATTGTTTAATACTTGTTGTTCTTCAAGTTTTTGTTTTGTTTATTTTCCCATTTTCTTATACTATATTTGTACTATCTTTCACTATATTTGTCTCTTTCTTGAGAACTCTGAGAAAATTTTATTTAATTTTTTCTATGTGCCAGTTTCTTCATGTCTGCCACAAACTAAACCTGTGATGTCTGCTTAGCCTGTGCCATAGAATTAATAATAATAATTAATTATCTATGCTGTAAAATAAATTACTGAAATAATTCAACCAATATGTTTTCTTATTAATTTTGTTACATAATTACTTTTTATTGAAAACAACACTTTAAAATTTAGAAAATTGTAAGGGCACCTTTTTTACTGAACATTTGTTATTTGCTTTTGTGTTTTCCATTGTGATTTCAATTTTGTTGTTTGCTCTCAGCTGTTTAAAGTTTTTCGAAAATACATAGAAGGTTGCCATTGGAATTTCTTTTATGGCTGCTTAAAATATTATATGAAATATGAATATATTAATAATCAGTGCCAGCAAAAAATGTTAAATTATCGTTAAATTATAATATAATTTATTAAATAATAATAAGCTTTTTGCATAAATTCACTAAAAAAGTACAACAAAGTTTAAGCAAGTCGCATTCAAAACCTATTGTGTACTGTGGCAACTTTACTGGTTTGTTTTCTTTTTGCCAACAGACGTTAAGTTTTAAAGTTATTAAATTATTATAAAATAATGTCTAGTAATTGTATGTAAGTAGGTATTAATACATATATTTTTAGGGGACCACACAAAAATCAGAGCCAACTCGAGATTTTCTTGGCATTTATGGAACAGAACTCTGATTTGGCAAAAGGCTTTGTACATGGCGACAAATGAACTGAATGCTTCGGGATCACGAGCCAAAACAGTGCAAGCCTGGAAAAAGTACATACATACATTCATGTGTGTATATTAACATAAAAATTAATTTTAATAATCGTTTTTTTGTGTTCAATTAAAAATAACACAAAAGCTCCAGGCATTTTATTTTCGTTTTTATGTTTGCACAACAGAAATTTAAAGAAAAAATTGTCAAGTAAATCAGCTGTTTTCTTGTGCTTTCAGGAAAGTAAAAGCTGTGTTCCCGTACTTTTTGGGTAAAGTTTGGGCAAATGAGAGTAATGAAAAAATACTCTCAATTAGAGAGTAAAACGTTAAAAAGTACGGGAACACTAAAAACCAAATTTTTAGCCCGAAATAAAATGTCAAAATTGTTTACTTGTTTTATGTCAAAAAATCATTTAGTGCAAAAAAGCCGTGAAGTACGAAAATGGAAAACACAAGTAAAATGGAAAATTTGGAAGTATATTGCTCTCCAGGCACTTATAGTCGCGTAAAAAATGGTAAGTTAAAATAATTATTTACAAGGAAGATTTAATTACTTATTTAATTTTTCAGACAAGCAGTACATGATGGAAGTTGCCAAAGAAATTGTAACTGAACAGCCAGGCTCATATAGTCAAATAACATTTAGTGAAGGAAATGGTAAGAGTAATAATTCGAAATCTTGTACACAAATAAAATAAAATTTTCTTTTTGATTAGCACCGGGGCAAAATGAGAACTCAGAAAGCATGGATGACATATTTGTTCCCATATGTGATTATTCACAAGGTAAGAAGAGAAACGGTTGTCTGGCGATGATATAAAAAAATGTATTTAGTTTGTAAATAATTTATTCAATTCTGTATTTGTATTTCAGATGATGAGCAGCAAAAGGCTTGCTTGGAGGACAAAACGAATTGGCATGACGCTCCAATTAAAGTATTGTTGTCGTTGATCGAAGAGTTGCGCCCAAAGCTAGGGAAAACCTTTTCCATAAAAACAAAGGGGAAGATGTACAAAATTATTGCCGAAAGAATGGCAGACGAGGGCTATAGTTATACTCCAGTGCAGATCGAAAATAAATTTAGAGGCCTGGAGCGTAACTACAAGAAAACCATGCTGCATAACAAAAAAACCGGCAGAAATCGACAAACATGTCCTTATGAAAGGTGACTATATTTTATATTAAATTCGTTTTTGTTCTTTACATATGTATGTATGTATACTTTTTTTTCAGCGACTTACATCGAATTTTGGGCGAAAAAAAATGTATCAATCCAGAATATGTACTGGATAGTGGAGACTTGGAAGGCGCCTCTTGCAGCTCTGCTACTGCAGATAAATCCGACACAGATCTATCGACAAAAGGTAAAATTCTCATTTAACAGTATTACAACTTAATTTTTGTGCTTTTTTAACTCTCTGTTTTGTGGAAACGCAATTGTTTTCTTTAAGATGAAAGAAGTCCCGACGTTTCAAGGAAAAGAAATTGCTTAAAAGAAGACTTAATGAAAACAATTACACAAATGTCTGAGGAGAAAAGGCAATTTCACTCTAAAGTGTTAAAATTCCTTGAAAAGAAGGATGAGAGAGCCCAAAGTCGAGAGGAGAGATCAAAAAGAAAGCTCGAGTTGTTGGAGCTACTCGTAAAGAAAAAAAATGAATAACATCTTTATACATATTCTACTACATATACATTACATATTCTACTTAATATTAAATGTGTTCGTTTTTTTTTATTGAACTTAAATAGATTCTTATATTGTTTTTTATAATTTTAAGAAAAACCAAATACAATTTTAAATTGCATTTAATTGCAGCTCCCTAGAAATTTTGTCTCTTATTGCATTTCCACTAGGCGTTTCTATAGATCGTTCAGTATCCAAAATTTGTAGCTCTTGTCTATTTTCTTCTTCAAATATCAAATCGTCTTCGTTTGCAATATTATGCAAGACGCAACAAGCTCTTATGAAATGACATAACTTTTTCATCCCTCGCAATTTGCAATAATACAATTGCCTAAATCTTTGCTTCAATATACCAAAGGTATGTTCAATACACACACGGCCAGAACTTAATTTCACATTAAATTTTTTTTGAGCTTGTGATAAATGCCCATTGTCTTTATACGGTGTCACTATATGTTGAGAGCAAGGATATGCGGAATCTGCTAACAGGTAGTAATCTATCATACAAAATATGTTTATTTTTTTTAATATTAAAAAATGTCTTTATTTACCTCCGCAAAATGTTTCTAAGTTTTGATACAAAGGAGAGTTCTTAAAAACCCAGCTATCGTGAGATGAGCCCGGAAATCCAACGAAAATATTGATGAATTTTTTATTTTCGTTACAAACACCCTGCATTTGTAAAGTTACATTACCTTTTCGGTCAATGTAATCATCCTTACATTTAGATGGAGGGTCAATAACTATATGAGTGCCGTCAATACAACCTGCAGAATGGAAAAAATATGAAAACAAGCAGAAATTTGCAATAATTTTTTTAATGTTTAAATATTTTGCTTTCTTTTCGTACCTATTACTTTAGAAAATCCACATTTATTCGTAAAATAAGTAGCTGATTCGATCTTTTTTGCTTCATCGGGTGGTTTTATTACATCTAAGCTTAAACTGCTGATGAACATAGTGGTTTTGGCTATAATTCTACTCACAGACGATATTGACAAATTAAAACGATCAGACAAGTCACGGTAACTACATGCTTCGTGGCCCGCAAACCACAAAAAAACTGCCAAATATGTTTTGGCCGACAAGCGTTTGTCAGGTCTAAGGTTCTTATAAGCATCACTTTCAGCAAATCTCTCCGACAGATGTAAGTATAAGTTTTTTGATATTCTAAAATGGTTTCGAAATTCTTGTTCTGTATACGAAGGGACAATAGCATCCAAGTAATTTGGAATGCAGTTTCTCTTTTCACCTTTAAAAGCTTGTAAAAAAAAGTTAAGCATCACAAATTCTTCGTCATCAGAGGAGTGGTTGAAAATTTCAAGAATATCATCATCTTCCGAATCACTGGAAGAGTCTATTAGTTCCGCAACCAAAACTTCGAAATCATTGTCACCTGCTACTTCGCTACAATTACCGGACTTTAAAGAAAGATATGTTTATAAAATGCTCATGGAAATATGTACATATGTATGTAGTTATCTATGCATGTAAACATATATATTTCATTGGTATGTTTTTTATACATAGATATATAAGTACATACATACATAAATAAAAAATCGAAGTTTTTACTTACATTTTTCAACATTCTTCAATAAAAAGTTTTTTTTAACTCTAAAGAAAACTTGTTTGCTTACAATTTTTATTGTTTATTTTATACAACAGCTGATTGATTTACAATCTTACCAAATCAGCCCGAAGAAAAAGTGCGGGCTGTTTTGGGCAGAAAGAAGAAGAATATTATTCTCTCAAATTCTCTCTCACTTGCCCAAACTTTGTGTACGGGAACGCTTTTGGGCAAATTTGGGAACCCGCGGGCACCCAAAGTAGAGTACGGGAACAAACCTAAAATCACATCGAAAACTACAAAAACAGTGTGATTTACAAAACAGCATAAAAACACAAGTGTGATTTTAAAACCGCATGTGATTTGAAAGTATGTGATTTCAAGAACATGCCTGATAAAGTAATACAAATAGCTGACAAAAAAGGGATTTAACATAAAACTACCACGTACTTTGCATGAAGAAATAGAAATACAGCAAATTCTTTCACATCAAACTATCAGTGAAGGCCCAATATTGACACAAACACCAATTGACTTTTTAAATACAGCTGCAAAGCTTATTCCAGATGTCGATGGTAAATCTGATAACTTGCGATCATTTCTTGACGCATTGAATTTACTAGACTCAAAAAAAGGATCTAGCGAAGCACTGGCAATAACTCTCATAAAAACGAAGTTAAAGGGTAATGCTAGAAACCTCATTAATAATGAGAACACAAAAATGGAAATAATAAACAATTTAAGAACATGGGTGAAAGGCGAGTCAGTAGAAGTACTAACAGCAAAAATCTTAAACATTAAGCAAAATAATAAACCGCAAATAATTATTGCAACGAAATTAGACAATTGGCGAAATCCTTAGAGACCGCTTACATATCAGATGGATTACCCATTGATATAGCGGTTAAATATTCCACGCAAGTTGCTGTAAAAGCACTTATAAAGGACTGCACCATAGATAAGGTAAAGCTTATCATGGAAGCAGGACAATTTAATAATATAAATGAGGCAATACGCAAATTTGTGAATAGTTGCACAGAGGAAACAGGGGGTAGCAAAATTCGATATTATATTATGGGCAAAGATCTAATATGAATAACTATAATAGAACTTTTAGACAGCCCGGTTGAAGATTTAATTTTACGCGAAACACAAACTGATTCCGACCTAACAACCTGACTCACTTCAGTCGGAAAACTCAGAGGAACCCCTAAGATTAACCCAATAGAAAACAAAATATACAATCTCAACTTATGCTACTTCATTGCAATTAATATAAACAATACCAATCAAACAACCAAACTTCTGGTAGACACAGGCGTTGATATTTCTTTAATAAAAACAAAGTTTACACAATCATACAAAATAAATAAAAACATAGCAACTACACTAAGTAAAATAGGGCAAAATTAGATCAATAGGAAAAATATATTTGGAATTACAATTCAAAAAATGGCTAATAACACATGATTTTCAAACAGTCCTAGATGACTTTCCAGTACCATTTGATGGAATCATTGGAATAGATTTATTCAAAAGGCATAACTGTATACAACATTTTACTGACAACAATGAAAACCTTGTCTTGAAACCAAACTCTCTAATACACGCAATAAAAATAATATCGAAGAAATTATTCTACCACCACAACCAGGTGTTCTAATACCGAACATATTAGTAAAATCTAAAAACGCTTTTATACGCATTTTAAATACGAACAACACAATAGTAAAAATTAAAAAACACAGTATATAAACCGAAAACCCTTCTGATTACACCATTATTAACAAAAAACCAATCAAAAATACACAAAGAAAAGTAGAAATAATTAACTTCTTCAAGAAAAATCTTCCAAAATAATTTAAAAGTAAACTCACAGAATTATGCACAGTATAAAGTGATATTTTTGGTTTGGAATCTGAACCAATAACCAGTAATAATTTCTATGAACAAAAGTTGAGATTGAATGATACACAATCCGTATAGGTAAAGAATTATCGCGTACCACACGCTCACAAAGGAGAGATTGATAGACAAATACCAAAATTAAAACAAGACAAGTTTGTATAACCTTCATATTCTGAATATAACAGTCCGGTTCTACTTGTACCAAAGCGTTCACTACCTAATTCCGAGAAGAAAAAATGGAGACAAATAATAGATTATAGACAAATAAAAAAAAAACTCATAACAGACAAATTTCCTTTGCCTAGAATTGATGACATATTAGACCCACTTGAAAGAGCAAAATATTTTTCTTGCCTGGACTTAATGTCAGGTTTTCATCAAATTCCATTAGAAGATTATTCCAGAGACTACACGTAATTTTCAACCATTTCATACAGATTCACCAGGCTGCCTTATGTTCTAAAGGTAGCACCAAATTCTTTTCAAAGAATGATGACAATTGCTTTCAGTGGCCTAAAGCCAAATCAAGTATTCTTATACATGGGCGACTTAGTTGTATTAGGATGTTCGGAAAAAGAGATGCTTACAAATTTGCGAGACATATTTGATTTATGTCACAAACATAATCTAAAACTGAACCCTGAAAAATGTTCCTTTTTCATGACAGAAGTAACCTATCTGGGATAGAAATGCTAAGAGAAAAAATAAGTTCTCCCTCAGCAGATGATCATGTAGTAAGAGATTACAAATTATCAAAATTAAATATTAAGTAAAATAAAAAGCATTTTGGAAATATATAAGCAAATACGAGGGTGTTTGAGAATTCCAAATAAAAGCAACCTCATCATCATTCGTTTTGTCAAGTTGGCTACATTAATAATTTAACGGCGGTGGAGTAAGCATAGATAATTAATTTTTATCTATGGGAATAAGCAACCCTTTTGTTCATACTGAATTATATTTTAAAACAAGAACATTGAATGTTTCAATAAAGAAAATAACAAGTTTCCAAAATCGTTTGTGGTCATATCATCCCAAAAATTAGTAAACAGGATCCAAACTTGTTTACTGAGGAATGAAATAGCGTATTGTCATTACTTTGATAAATCAGATTTTAGTGGTGCAAATTTTCGCCGACCAAAGTTTGCAAAAGTTATAATAATAAGGTGTACAGTTTTCTTTATGAAGCCAGTTATTTGGGTGCAAGACCTAACTGGAGATGATGAATCAAGATGCTACACAAGCAAAATTTCTTGTTAAGGATTGATCAGAACAAAAAATGGAAAGCAAAAGTATAGTTCCTGCTTTTACTGCGGCACTTCCAATGCAACGCGCTGCTGTTATCGATCCATCTAAACCTTCGAGTTTGGATACTGTATCCATGTAACCCGAAAGATTGGACACCCGATATTGAAAATAATGCAGAACTACGGTAACGCAAACCGAAGTGGAGTTTTAACGTAATTTGTATAGCGTAAAAACTCACAGGGAAAAAGAGGGACACCCTTCCGAAAACCCTTAACTGATTTTCATAAGTTTTATTCCACTGACGAAAGCAATAACCGGGAGTTCTTGCTCGAGAAAAAATTAAAATTACGTAATAAATCTTTGATAAGGGATGTAGAGGATATTTTATTGCTCAGCATGGAATTAGAAATAGCTGGAAAATCGTTGAAGTGGTAAACAATGAAATTGAGGACGCCTATGGCAGTTAAAAATATGTTTTCAAAACTCAGTGAAGCTAAAATTGGAAAATGTGCGTATCGTTGTTTGTATTTAAAAATGGTCATTTCTAAATATATGAGCTTCGATATATTAGCTTTGTCAATAATTTTTTCGCAAATGCTTTTTCATTTCAAACAGTTACTTTGAATAGACGGGATATACGAAATTAATCAAAATCGAGTCTTTCACAAATATGATATCGAGCCATTATAATCACGTATGTGTGTGCATGAAATGAATTGAAACAAGCCATTGAACGCATTTTACGAAGAAACTGTGTACAGCGATATGACATACATACACGAGTGGGACAAGTTGTTTCATAACTTAAGAATCAAAACATAAATATGACCTACAAAGAAAACAAGATTGACAAAAATGAAAATGATCTAAATTTTTTTTCATGCGTAGAAAACATGTATGCTTTAACATGTTGCTGTAAGATTTTATTAGCAATCTACCCACCCAAGGATAATAAGCAAATTTTATAAAACAGGAAATATTTAACATATTTTGTTGTACTCCAATGAGAACAACATATAACAAAAAATAAAGATGTTACCGATCCATCTAAACCATCGAGTTTGGATACTGTATCCATGTATATATATGTATATCACTATGCTCCAAACGGCAAATCTAGGATTTGGTACTTTCTAAATTTTCTTGTTTCTTCAGTATGATCAAGTACGGCAATGGCCTAAGAGCTAACGTGTTGACTCAATCATTCCAGGTAGTTTTCACTATATCTCCGAATTTCATCTTCAATTTTAGGCGCGTTTAGATTGTTGTGTATTGTATTATTTGTCACGTACCATAAAGTGTTGACAATTGATCCGAGTGTTTTAGATATCTTTGTAGAATTTCAATGCTTGAAATGTTAGCGGCACCCCAAAGTTGAATTCCATAAGACCAGGCAGGTTTTAAAATTGTTGTATATATAAGAAATGTGTTTTCCAAACTTAATTTAGATTTTGAATTTAATAGTCAATAAAGTTTTCTAGTTTTGATATTTAGCTGTTGTTTCTTCTTAGTAATGTGCGTTTCCATATTAGGCTTCTGTGTGTTAGGATACTCAAATATTTAACCGATTCTTTTTGAGGTATAATATTATTATAAAAATTAAAAGCAGGACAGCTACTTCTTTGAAATCAAAATGTCACATGTGACGACTTTTCTCCTATTGATTTTGATTTCCCATTTGTTGAACCATGTTTCCAATGCAATTTCTGATGCAGAATTAGGGGCATATGACAAAATGGCAGTATCACCTGCGTATGTGGCAATTGAAATATCAGTTACTGGCATATCTGACGTAAGATCGTGTATAAAATTGATCCAAGTACACTGCCTTGTAGGAACACAGATTTTATATTATATCAGAAATCTGTGTGTTAACCTTAACATAAACACTTCTATCTGTAAAGTGTATTTTAAAAGTAAATAAAAGAAGAAGAATTTTTTCATTTTAAAACATAAACCAGCATCAAAGGCTTGTTGTACATGAAGAAATACTTCTGAACAATATTTTTTATTTTTCAATGTATCTCGTACGTAGGCAATGATACCATGGCATTGCTCGGGTGTTGGTTTATATTACGATGATGATAAAATATTTTCTGGCTGGTTTGGTTTGTTAATTACAATTTCTGCACATTTCTATTGTGTTGGAAAATAGTTTAGCCTTAAAATAGACTTTTATAAAGCTGTTAAATATACAACTGCTTTTTTTGGGAGTGGACAACTTTTCCATCAACAATATCATAGCTAGGAGACTTTTCCCAATTTATTTCCTTGATTTGGCTTTTGAATTCACAGTAGATAAATATCCTGCGTCATGGATTGTATATTTAAACACCTCTGGTGCATTGCCTGTTTCTGCTTCAGAAGTTAAAAGGCTTCAGATTTCATTCAACCGATGTGGCAAATGATATCAAGTCAATTTTAGCTGTTGTACATTATATACTTGTACATTATTATATTTTGGTTATATATCTGAGATTGTAAAATAGTATTGAAGCAATTGAACAATTACAGGTTTATGATCCGAGCTTAATTCGTCAACATGTGAAGTTCAGGAATATTTCATTGATCAGTCGGTCAGTACGTTAGCCTTCCTGTCGATAATACTTGAAAGTTGTTGTTTGTAATGCATTTATTAAGTTCTGGAACCCCACCATTGATGTTTTGCACTGAAGTCACCACCTATCAATAATCTTGGTTTCAATCGATTAAAGAATGCATTAAACTCTTGACATTTGACTGAAAATCTTGGTGCGAAATATGTAGCACATATAGATATGTCATTTATATCTGAACTTATTTTTATACAAGCAACTTGCATGTGTGTTTCTCTATTTCAACTAAAATTTTGTATTTTATAGAGGATTTGATTAATGATACAGATCCAGCATGTTCCCTATCGCCTGGATGATTAGCTGTTATCAATATATACCTATCAAGGTTTTTTTTATTTTCTTTTATTTGCAATCTGTTTACTTGAGAACAATAAGAAAATTATATAACTAATACATTAGATAACAGGAGTTATATAGCTTCAATAAACTATATAAAACAAGCTTATAATAGATAACTATATTTACAAAAATTATATTTTAATTGACTAGCTTCTAAAAGGCAAGTCCAATATATGAGAACGTTTAAGTCTTCCGGTTTCAGAGCTGTCGTCCAATAGTAAAACAGCTAAACGATTTCTGTGATTACATAATAGTTTAAGATAGTTTTCACTGAACCTTTGAATTTCTTCTCTTTCGAAGGGTATATTAAGATCTCTACGAATGCATTTGTTGGCGCTGCAGCGATTAGTCTTAAAGCTTTAGACTGATATCTTTCCAAAATATCAATATTTGATTTTCTTGCTGTTCCCCATAACATAATTCCGTAAGTCCAAACAGGTTTCAGGATAGCTTTGTAGATAGTCAATTTATTTAAATATAATTCTGATTTTAGTCCTGATAGCCAATCTAGTTTACAACTTATTAACTTTAGCTGAGTTTATTTAACTTTAATATGTGGCTTCCAGGTCAATCTTCTATCTAATGTAATTCCTAGATTCATATTCGTTATATATAATAACACCCGAACCGTCTCCTCTCCTTATATGTTTTGACTTGTCTGAATTTACCTTAATGTTCCAATTAATAAGTCAAATTTTTCACTACAAAAATAAAAATTGATTGTCGGTGGGGCTGCTCAGAGATGAAGGCATAGTCACTGGTCGCTGTGCTGTCTTATATACGGCAGTTAATTTCCGACTATCCTTCTACTTTCACCACCTGTTTCATCTATTCTCTATCCCTTTCCTAAAGAATGTAGCACGGTACTTGACTAAATAGGCATTGTTGCCTGAAGTGCTACTTCTCTTTAAAAAAATTAATAAGTGTCATTTTTCATCAAAATTTATTTGATTCTGAACAATTCGTGAAGCTTCTATCGGAGTTTGGCTCGAATCAGCTATTGCTGTATCATCTAGAATATCAACAGTAAAAATTGTATACAAAACCGGCCCTAAATACTTGATCTTTCCTTCCCTTTTTTAACATGGTAATGTCTTTGTGAGAGATAGAATTTAAAAGAGTTATAAAATGGAGCCGGTAAATTTTCTTTATTTAAAAAAGTAAGCCTTGGTGCCATACTCTGTCAAATGCTTGTGGTATGTCAAGAAAAATCGCTGAACAATAATATTTGTTTGTAAGGGTATTAGCAATTTCATTAACAATTCCATGACACTGTTCCGGTGTTCCATGTTTATGACGAAATCCAAACTGATGGTCGGAAATAATAGTTTGACTCTCAAGAAGTGGTAGCAATCTATAGAACAATATTTTTGAGAAAATCACTAGTAAACTAATAGGTCTATAGGATGACATCATCTTTTCAGGTTTTTTGTTGTAGAAATCATAATAATTTCGCCACATTTCTATTTTGATGGGAAATGATCTAATCTAAGTATTGAATTGAAAATTATACATTTCTGATATAAATTATTTATAACAATTGATGTAATCTAATCTATTCAACATTTTAATTTGAGATATTACCTCATTTGGAGTAAAATGTTTTATAGGCAGATCCATTTGACATGGCGAGTCTAAAAATTTAAGTACTTCGTTCTGTTGATCTTATTAAGCTTATAGTTTTGAAATGTATTAAATAGGTGCTGAGCAAACGCTTCTGAAATACTTCTATCTGATTTGCACTAAGTGCCGTCAGTATTTTGTATTGTTATATTACTTTTTCAAAAATTTAGTAGATTTCCACAAAAGGTGCTCATTATATGGAGTTGTTGATTTTTTCCAAAAATTTTGCGGTTCAGTTGTTTTTATTTCACATAGTAATTCCTTAAGGTCTGTACATGGTTTGCTGAATAAACTCTTATCCAAAGGATTTGTACTTAACATCCAATTTCTACGGAGTCTTCTCTTTTCTGCTATAAACAGACTTATTTCTGTTGAGATTTGAATATTATTTTTATGAACTCTTGTGATACAAGGTGTTGCTAAATTGGCAGCTACGTGAGTAAGATTTGTAAAATGTTCTACAGCATCATCTAGCTCACTACCATTTTATATTTAAGTTAATATTTTAATCAAGCCAACATTGAAATGATTGAATGTTAGTATGCCGTTAAACTTCCTTATACTAACCGTAGTACTATAACTTAAGAGTAAGGGAGTATGATCAGAGCTTAAACCATCTAAACTTTTTATTTCTAATCGGTTACTTGGAATTCAGGAATAAATAACAAAGTCTAACAAGTCAGGATATTTTTGGGGATCAGATGACGAATGTATCGGGAATAATTGTTATTCCTTAAGCATTTATATAATTCCTTTCTCTTAACGTTAGAAAGTCTTGAGCCCAACCACAGGTGCTTAGCGTAAAAGTCAACACGTACAATAAACCTGCAGGTAATCTGGACATACTACAGTGTGCCTCGGTCATTACATTTAACTTTAATATTAGTTGCCTGCAGAAAGTTTTCCTTACATACACTTAGAATTTCATATTTTATCGAGGATTTGATTAAGACGCAAGTACCCGCATGCGCACAGTTGCCTGGATGGTTAGTGTTAACTAAATTGAAGCCTCTGATGCAAAAATATGGTCTTTCTGTGAAATGACTTTCCGAAACCAAAAGTATATCAATAAAATTGGTGCTAAGAAAGATTTCAATTTCCCTTCTGTGATTAGAAAGGCCAGATTCAAATCTGTTTTTCCATTAAAGCTTCTATTCTTTGAAAAGAGTTAGATTGATAACTTATCTTATAAATGATGACTGTTATTATGACAGCTTGGGAATATAAAAATTGATTTGGTTTAATTACTATTTATATCATTGCTGCCATAATAAATATTTGAAAAGTTGTGATCATTAACATCAAAGTTAAGTTCGTTATTGTCACTGTTATTATGGTTCCTAAGACTTTTTCTTTTTAAAAGTTTTTTATAAATTGCACAGACTCTAAGCTAAGCTTAAGCTGTGCACTCCCAGTGTGAGATTTTGCCAATCTAGCTGGACAAAATTAATATCTCGGTAATTAATTAGGCTAGAGTTTTGAATTTTTGTACAAGGCATTACTAGATCAACCTGCAACTACTGTAAAAATTTATAAGAAATCGGCCCACCGCCACGCCCACTTTTCATACAAATTTAAAGTAACAATACTAAAACTCTAGGAATGTTCAAAAAAAATACTCACGGAAAAGAATCAACAAAAACAATTTAAGCATTTTTCAAAAAAAAAAAATTTTTAATAATTCATTTTTTACCAAAAAAATTTTGCATATACGCATGTAAATAAACAATAATTTGGTTAAATACTAAATTTATTAGTTTGGATTTGAAATGTCAGGAGCGTTCAATAGATCTACTACTTCAGAGGTCAATGTAGACTTTTTATATACAGTAGATTTTCGCAGACTGTTTATATATGGATCTGATGATATTAAGAGTCGGTTCATTAAATCTGTGTTAGTTTCGACTCTAGAGGTCTTACGCGTGAAGTATTCCCTATATTTTCGTTGCTGTTGCCCAATAGGAAGTATGCAGCTGTCAATAATTTCTTTTGAATGCCATAACACTTTATGAACGGTCACGGGCATAAAAAACCACTGACATTCTTTTAAATAAAGATTGCGAGTAATCTGTGCATACTCTTGAAAAGCCACGGAGTTTACAGAACAGCCAGAACCAATACATTCTAAAAAAATGTGAAAACGTTTTAAAAGCACTAGATTAATTCCAGTTATTTGCGCTGTCATTTCAGAATCTCTGAAAAAACGTCTAGCGGTGTTGCCTTCATTAGTATTACCACCATTTGGGCTTGGCATATCAATTAAAAGCCCTGTTTCTGATTTAAATTTAGTTTGAACTAATTGCTTCCTTTCTTTAACTTTAATTTTATCTTCTTTATTTGTTATACGCCACTTCTTTACCTCAAGTTTATAAGAAATGTGCAATAAACATTCCATGAACTTCATCCACGAATGAAGAGGAGAAATACCAAACGAAAGTGCTTTTTGGTTAATATCTTTTTGCGATAAAGATATTTCATTATTCATCTCAATCGGTTTTGCATTGCATATATAACATGTTTGTGTGGATCTGTTATTAGAAAGCGCATTACAAATTTTTCCGTCAATCATAGATAAAATTAAATTAGATTTTATTGTAATATTTGATTGGTTTGCTTTTATAACGGTAGGTGTGAGATGTGAAATCTGATCATCAATATTTTTCACCTCCTTCCTTATAGTCTGTTGTTTCTTTCGTAAATATAAGTTTGATTGGCCGAAAATATTTTGGAGATGAAGTTGCTGGATTTTGCCATACAATTTGTTTACAATTATTATGTACGCCAAACAATTGAAGTGGTACCATCGATATACTAAATAATGAAGCATCATTAAGAGTTTCGTTAGAAAACTTTTGTTTGTATTGAGTTTGTGAAGATCCATCACAGCCCCATTTCACTAAAAAGAATAATTCATTGTTGAAACTTGACGTGGATAACAAAACGTTTTCCAGCGCAAGACATAATCTTGAAAGAGTGTGATCTATTAAGGATTGCAAGTTAACTTAAGCAAAATTTTCTCCGATAACTACTTTATGTGGATAACATAATAGCTTTGCGTTCTTAACTTTATCATAGCAGGGATATAATTTAGGATATAAATGAAGCACATGACCCCTTAGTATTCTGTACTCATTAGTCGATAAATCCATGTCGATTAACATTGCTAATGCTTCTTGCGGCTACAAACTTTTTACAGTTTCATTTGTTGTTCTTTTTTTTCAAAATAGTGCCTCTCTGAGGTGAGGCATTAAAAAGTTCTCTTGCAATTTTTGCGGAATCTCGCTTACCTGAAGAGCGCAAACTTAATTCTGCCGCCATATACACTTCTTCAGTATTGTTAGAATTAAACACATTTTTTGCTTTTCTCACTTTTGTTTTTTGCGAGCTTTCACTAAATTCTTTGTTTGGTCTTCTAACTTCTCAAGGTTTTTTACAAACAAATTGGGAAATTTCTATACTTTTTTTAACCATAGCTTTACAGTTTTCCACTTAAAATTAAATTTTTTAAAAAGTTTTTTAAGGAAATTTGTTAGTTTCCCATAGTCTATGTGAAAAGAATATACACTGCTAAAATTTCCACAAATATAATCCAATGATCGGTCAATACTTTCATTTCTGGGTGTTGTCAGCCAAATATCAAAAATTTCGTAGTACAAAGTGTTGCTACTCATTGCAGATTTTCTTTAAGATTTGCAAATATTTGCAGACAACTTAACAATTAAATTAAAGTAAACATGACAGCAGTCTCATTTTAACTAATTTGGTGCTGGACCGTAGTGGACCCAAAAAGTTCTATTCTAGAGATTTTCTTTTACATAAACGTAAAGAGTAATGTTAAAAACTAAGGAGTACTAATAAAATTTCACCTCTTTTTTATAACTGAAATCAGCTTGTATATTGTGTGGGTTAATTAGAATTTAAGATTAAATAACAAAAAATTTAAAAAAAACATTGCAGCAAAAAGCTACACGCGCTTAAATATGAATAATTTTTATAGGTATTTATGCTAATTTTGATTTACTCAAATTTAAAGTACCGTTATAACAGCAATTGAGCCAAGCTGCTCACATATTTATACTCAGTAGAATGTTCTCTTTTAATTTTAGTTGCTGTAAAAATTAAAATTTATGTTAAAAAAAACACTTTTGTCCAGCTAGATTGGCAAAATCTCACACTGTGCAGTGTGAGCTTGCGAACAATTAGAACACTGGAGGAGTATTTTCGTTTTTCATGCACTGGAGTGTAGTATGATTTAAACCACGTTTGACACAACTAAATAACTTTCTACAGTACGTTTTTGTGTGGCCGAATTGTTGGCATCTGTGACATTGCACAAAGGAGGTTCTATTTTAACCACTGCGTTAAGAAGAAATTTTACGTCCAATATATATTTATTTTTATTATCTGGTTTTAGATCAACAAAGAATATTGACAGCGGATTTTTAGTTATTCTGCTTTTAACATTGGCGATGCTTATTATTTTGTGACCTGATTTTTCTATTTCTTGTTTGATGGATTCAGTGGAAATTTGTAACTATAACTCTGTAAGGTCTTTCTTGCTTTAGTTGGTAAGTATGAAACTTTATATTTTTATCATCAAGATATTTAAATAATGTTGTATAAGAATTAGTTGATTCTATCATCAATCGAATTTGACCATCCTTTAAAAATTGTCCATCATACCTTTAATATTCGTAACATAAGGTATATTTATTGGCGGTGGTTTTGGTTTAAACACATTATTACTATTATTATTTTTATCATCATCATCATTGGTATTATTATCAACAAATGGAAACACATTACTGCTTGTACTTGGATTATATGTTATTACTGAACGTTTTCGTTGTATATTTGGTGAGTCCGATTGATTGGGTCAGTATCTTTGCTTCCACTACCCATGTTTTTGGTTTTTGCATAAACACAATGCAAGAAGTTTATTAATTAAATAGTTTTAGTATAGATAACACGATAAAACAGAAATTTAAATAATAATATATTTTATATTCTCTACGGAGAAAAAAGACAAAATTTTAATTTCAATGTTTTGTTTTCAGAATTTTCTAAATAAAATATACTACGTTTTACGAACTCAATAAAATGTATGTATATAATATCAAAAAATAATTCTACTCCTTCGAAATGGTTGGAAAGTCAATTGGCATTCCATATTGATATATTTAAATTTGATTGCATAGTTTCATAACAAGCACTGTCATCATATTTAATAGCCTTTTGGTCTTGTGTATTTTTCTAACTTTCTAGAGAACTTGTATGATTTTTTATTTGAAAAAGTCGCATTATTCATATTAGAATTATCATAATTATTTTTAGAACTAATATGGCCATATGGCCATAAATCGAAATTTGTTGTATTTTCTCCTTAATAATTGTCTGCATACAATACAACCTTTATAAGTTGCCGGGCGATTTTATAAGCAATTAATACATATAGGTGAAGTTTTATTATCAAACAATGTTTCCAATAGCGTTTTTATTATTCGAATTAGGTTGCAAATCAGTGAAAAACATTGGTATAGAATGCTTAATAATTCTGCATTTTATGTTTGTTGCATTACTTATTTTGTGTCCTAAGCCTTCAAAGGCATTTTAAATTTTATCAATAGGCGTTGAAGGTTTTTATTGATCAATTTATTATTTTATAGAAGTTCGCAATTAAATTATTTATTAAATATTTTTCAGACTGACTAGAAAACTACAGCCGTTCACTTCTAAATCAAAAACTGAATCTTAATTATAAAGAAAAGCAAGATTTGTAATTCAATTATTGAGCAAAAAAGGTGAAAAATGGGGAGAAGTTGGGTATTCTTGCGATTTTTAAAGCTCTGGATGCACTTGTCTCGGGTGGGTTTATTTGGCTTTTCTTCTGCTATTCAACATCTACAACTTTACTTCAAACGCAAGGGATATTCCGTACGGTATACCGATGTATAACCGTGTTAATATATAAAAATCAAACTTGAACAAAACAATTCGTGTGGCCATTAAATTATTAATGCATCCAACTGACAAAACGAAAGATGTAGAAGTTCCATAACAATTACAATATTAAAACAACAACATTTAGTTTGCGTAAAAATCATTAACTGTGCTGCCAACAATTATCTAACACCAATTAATGGATATGTAATATGCTAAAGCAAGAAGAGTTACCTTGGAGAAAGTATTTTCTTACATGCCAACGCAAAAAATCGACAAAGTATTAAAAATGCAAAACAAAAGCAAACATTTTACAAAATATTTAAATTATATCTATAAAAAATACAAGAAACAATTTCGAATGAGTTTAGAAGTTTAACCTCTAACCTAATGCAAAGCAAATAATATTAGGGATATAATTTTTCGATATTTTTGAACTAAAAGACAACCAGATAGCAATTATTAACTTTTATGAACAGAAACTATGATTGATTCATTCCACAGTCAGTTTTTATTCAGACCAATCAATATTCTTGAAAATGGTGGAATTTATTTCTTGCTTCTCGGATGCTTACGGTAAAGGTTAGACAGCCATCAAAAAGAAATTTAAAAAATGAAACAAGGCAGGTGAGGAATCTCAACAATTTAGGTGCCCCTGTAGGCTAGGGGGTAGTGTACTAGCTTGTAAATATTGGGGTTGTGGGTTCGATTCCCAACGAAGACCTTGGTTTTTTTCACTACAAAAGATAAAAATTGACTGTCGGTGGAGCTGCTCAGCGATGAAGGCATAGTCACTGGTCGCTGTTGCTGTCTTTATACGGCAGTTAATTTCCGACTATCCTTCTGCTTTCACCACCTGTTTCATCTCTTCTCTATCCCTTTCCTAAAGAAGGTAGTACGGTACTTGACTAAATAGGCATTGTTGCCTGAAGTGCTACTTCTCTTTATAAAAAAAAAAAAAAAAAAAAAAAAATTAAACGCACACAGTAGCAAGTGAAAGTGAATATAACAAAACGGAATAATAAATATTGTATTTTGTATACATTGTTTCCTTAATTTAGTGATTAAGCAACAAACATAAAATGAATTTATGTAAACCTTTAAAACTTAAATAAATAATTTAATTACAATAAACACTATCCAGATTATTATTTGCAAAGCTGAGTTTATTAAAACTCTAAACGCTGTCACGAAATAATCACACGTTAAACATTAAAAGCAAGATTTCACATCATAATATCATATCGTGATATTAAGAAATTAAAATATGCATTACAAATTAAACGTTCAACTTTTACTTTTACTGGTAATCTATCAAATCTCATGTCATGGATGATATTACTGCTGACCATTGTACTGTTACATTAGTCGAAAAGCTGATAGTAAAAGTAAAATAAAACTTTGGGTAAACAGTAATTTGTCAAAATTAATTGCTTTTATTGAAGCACAAGAAAAAAAATATTAGTAATGCCATGCGGCTGCCCTTAGGCATGACTTCTATTTTAGATAGCTTAAAAAATACTCTTGGAAGTTCAAAAGTAAAAAAAAATATAGTTGTTTGTATTCATTGGCCAATTCAGAATTTAATGTTGTTGATTTTATACTCTTAAGCTAGTCAGGCCAAACACAGTTTGTGTCAATAAAAAACTTTTTATTACATCTCTACCCAACGTTTCG
The DNA here is from genome assembly GCA_030448955.1 of Trichopoda pennipes. NCBI lineage: Eukaryota > Metazoa > Arthropoda > Insecta > Diptera > Tachinidae > Trichopoda > Trichopoda pennipes. The sequence continues at coordinate 40,194 of JASKUP010000464.1, forward strand.
TAAATTTTTTGTTGACTTTTTCAATGGCTTCGTCTATTTAAAATTTAAAACCTTACATTATTACAAATAATTACACAAAAGTTATATACTTACAATATAACAAAGATCACATTACTATCATAAGATTTTTACGAATAACAAAAAACAATCAAACTTAAAAACAAACACAACTTAAATTAAATTTGACCGTTTTAATTTTTCTTTATTGCAACATTGTAGTTTGTGTTTATGTTGTCCGTGTCTTCTTTTAAGTTCATAGTTCTGTCGATATTCTGCTGAAAATGGAGACTTTCTACCGTGTACCTTTTTCTTTCTTTGCATTCTATCAGCCCAATCACGAATATTCCTTAGGAATTTCTTTCTCACGGAAAATAATTTTCTCGAGAAAAAATTCCTCCAATCACAAATTCCGCGGGAACAAAAAACATTAAAAAGTGGCATCATTGAGTTTTATAACCAACTGTTTTGTTTATTTACATTTATTTCTCCTTTTCTTTTGTAATTTAAGATTGTTTATTTATTTACAAACGTTCATCAGAGAATTTTGCTTTTAATTTAATTAAATACATTAAACTATAAAAAGAAAAATATAAAAAAAAGCTTTTTTTTTCAAAAATTTTTGAAGTGCCTCTTTGTTGCCTCTAAAAAACCCGCACGCTATATCTGCTTTTGCTTCCATTATGGTAAGCAAATGCTGCATTTACTGTTTATTTGTGTTTTTTGACCTAAACACAAAAGTTATAAAAACTAAAAAAATTTAAAAACCAAACATTACTTACATTTTTGTGCAAACTCCCTTCTATATAGCAGGTGGAAAAAAACTTGAGTAATAGCAATGTTTTCTCCCTCTTTTTTTCATTTATACCTACTTTTTTCCCCGCTGAATTTTTTTCTCTTCCCACATTTGAAAAAAGGGAAAATATTTATTCATAATAGGAGAAAAGGGAGAAAACTCACGCGGAATTTTTATTCATGATTGGGCTCTATATCTAAAATCTTGACTTTTTCAAAGTCAGCTGCATGTGTTGTGATAATGATGTTGTCTCTTTCGTTTCGTAATATCGCTTTTATGTTCACTCATTCTTGTCTCCAATGTTCGTTTTGCTGTTCCAATGTATATTAAATCACAGCTTTCGTTATCACAGCCTTTGCACTTTATTTCTTGCACTACATTGCATTGCTTTTGTTATTCTATTCTATCTTTCATGTTTGTGAATATTTTGTTTAATGTACTGTTTGGTGTATAGGAAAAAGTTGAAAAAATCAGTATTGTAGATCTGTCACGTGGAAAGAGCTGTGGTCACGGCAACATACGTCCCGGGGTTTTTCTATATGGGTCACATTAAATAGCACTAATTTTTAAAAGTATGGTAAAGATGTCAGCTTAGCCCGAAATTTGAAAAAAACAAGGTTGTCCTTATTTCCAAGGGAACTAAAACAAGCTGAAGAGAACAATACCGACCTGGTTTTGTATTGTAAGCCGCACATCTATGATGGACTTTTTTTTCTCCATTTTTGTGCGGTCTCCCACTTTACGTTCAATGGCTGTCTTGAACGCGCATCAGCATTATCGTGTTTGCCGCCTTTTTTGTTCAATTTTTGTATCACTCCGAAGTCGCAACTTCTGGCGTATATTTAACATCTGGATCTCTTATGCCATTTACAAAGGCTTTAATTTTAAACTGATCCAGGAATAGATGACATTTACATTTTTGATGGCCATTGTTTTAAATTAAAACTTAAATACATTAAAAGGTGCGCTGCCGTTAAAGCTTGGCGTGTTTAGACACTACTCTCACTGGTCCCTCTTGAATTTGAAGATCCCCCATTTGCGTTTTTAAATCATGCAATTCTCCCTCCATTTTCCTTTCTAGACCAATTATTTTTTTTTTATATGGCCTCACCCATTTACCGAAAATGTCTGATATTTCTTAAATTTCTTGCTTCCCTCACGAGTTAAATGTTTGTCTTGCATGCATAAACTATGTTACCTTTGCTCAAAAATGAAACCTTTATTCTGTTTTATTATATAAATTTATTAAAACGTAATTATTTTCTTTTTTATATATTTCTTAAGTAGTTTTTATTTTCAGAAATTTTCAGTTTCTGACAAAATTAATAATCAATGCCAACTTCATTTAATTGCTTAAGCAAAGTACTCTTAAAATAACCGTTAATTTAAAAACCAAAATACTAACAAAAAAATATAGGTATTCAATAATGATTTGCTATATGATAAATAAAGGTAATGATAAATAAAGAATAAATAATTAATAATAATATAACTCGCCTCCCCTTACAATATTCGAGTCCCAGCGAATTTTTAATATTAAAAAAAAAAATATTACAAATTCAATGATATGTTATTATAAGTTATATTTAATTATTATAAGTTTATTTAAGTGAAATTATTCTTTAATGTAAAAAAAAAACAAAAAATGATAATATTACAGGATTATTCTCCATATTTTATATTGCATTTTCATGATTTTTCTCTGTATACTGATAACAAAGTAAGAAACAATTCATTTATTCTATAGACCTAGGTGGTCTTCGAATTTGAGCTATATCTATTTTATTTGGATTGCTGTAATGATATTTGGTAAATCTTTTTGCAACCTTTTGTCTAACAGCAGCTGGATTTTTTATATAAATATTTGGTTTCCTTAAATCTATGCTTATTTCTTCCCTCTTCTCGTTGGCCCTTCCTATTGCCCTCCTTTTATTAGTTTCCATTCTATTTTTTATATCTTTTATATTTAAATCTAATTTGTTTATAAAATCCATCGGATTTATTTTCGTTGTACTGTGAATTGTATTATTGTAAAAATTTACTGCTTTTAACACTAATTCCTCAGAGTTCTAAATTATTCTTATATGCTCCAACAGTGTTGAATGCAACCTTTCTACATCCGAATTTCCCGTGTGCGAATTCGGTGTCGTAAAATGAGTTTTAATGTTATTCTCTTGACAAAATAATCTAATAAGTGCGTTGTTAATTATTTAATTCATTATCCATAATTAGTTTTTTTGGTTTACCTAAAAATGCTATTCTTTCTTCAATTTTTGTTTTAACAGTAACCATATTCTTATCGTTAAGTTTATGTGCTGTACCTAATTTCGAAAATTTATCTATTGTTGTTAAAAAATATGTATTTTGGATTTGAAAAATATCCATATGAACTATTGCATTTGGTATATCTGGAGTAATGATATATAGAAATTGTTTATTTATCGGCTTCCTGTCATATTTATTTTCGTTATAAATTCTACAGCAATTGCAATATCTATTTATAATTTTAATAATTTTGGGTTAAAATATTCGTCGCGCATTTCCTCAAAGTTCTCCTGTATACCCCTATGGTTACCTTTTATATGAATATCATGAATGATATTCAATAAAGATTCCTCGGATTCCATATCAAAAGCAATTTTATTACATTTTACAAAATTAAATTTGTTATTGTCGGAGAATAATTCAATCAATTTATTTTTAACCATATTAAATATGTTTTCAACTTCCACATAAATTCCAATTTTTCCTTTTCTAAGTTCCCGCCTAAATAAATCATTTAAATAATGTGTGTTCGACAAATCATCTTCGGCAAGGTATACTATTTTATATTTTTTAAAAAGCATTTCAATTTCTTTAGTTTTCCTTTACACAACTCGAATCTGTGTTCTATATTTATTTACAATTTTATCTACAACAACAAAATCTTCATTCGTGTTCTCTTTTTGACTTGGAACTGAATCTGTAGAAGTTTGATTTAATTGAACTCTGCTAAAAAAATCAACTACTTGGTTTTCCTTTCCTTTAAGATATTCGATATTAAAATAAAACTCATCTAATAAAATTTTCCACCTTATAATTCTGGAATTGGGGTCTTTTAATGAATATAGCCATTTCAATGGTTGATGATCCGTTTGAACTAAAAATTTTCGACCATAAAGATAAGGACGATAGTATTTTACTGCCCACACAATTGCCAAAAGCTCTTTTTCCAAAGTTGAATAATTTTTCTTATGCCCATTCAAGGTTCTGC
>JASKUP010000466.1:0-32950 GCA_030448955.1 Trichopoda pennipes
ATTTATGTATTAAGGAAAGTACATTTGCTTGCTCTCATCAGCAAAATTTAACACGTTTTATCGATTTTGTTGATGTTGGGCATACATCACTAACTTAAGGACGAATGAACAATACCTTTCTTGCGATGGGAAGAACATTTTGAGAAAGTTACAATCGAAAATTTATAAAAATTTTTGGTCCATCCAGGTAAGGCGTTCCCTTGCACACTTCAGTTTCCACTGATTGTTTGGCCAAATAGAATCTCTTCTGGAATTAAAAATCAATTATTTTTTTGTAAGAGAAGTAGCACTTCAGGCAACAATGCCAATTTAGTTAAGTACCGTGCTACATTCTTTAGGAAAGGGATAGAGAAGAGAAGAAACAGATGGTGAAAGTAGAATAATAGTCGGAAATTAACTGCCGTATAAAGACAGCACAGCGACCAGTGACAGTCAACTTTTAATTTTGTAGTGAAAAAAACCAAGGTCTTCGTTGGGAATCGAACCCACAACCCCCACACTGACAAGCTAGTACACTACCTACCCCTAATTATTAGTGAATTATTTAATAAGTTCAATTTAGTTTTTTACCGTGATGGTGTTTATGTTATTTAATAGTTCATAAAGACCGGTGGATGGATTTCCTGGTATAAAGATAGGTGGGTCTGGCAATACCTTATTATAATATTGAACATTTTTATAAATGACGGGTATTGGTTAATTTGGCAGTAATATATGCGTGAAGAGAATTTACGAGGATGGAGAGAGAAAAATTTAGAAAATTGCCTGAAAAAGTATAAAAACAATACTTTTCTATACTGCTCATACAAAAGACACGTAAAAGTATACTTGATCTGTGGATGAAGTACAAAAACAATATGTGTGGACGATATTTTATTTAATATGCGCAATAGAACAGGGAATCTGAATTTATGAATAAGTTAAGAAATTTACAATGAAGCATTGATTTCCATTGAGGATGTGTGCTTGACGGTGTCAACAAACCATTATCTTAATTAGGAATGGCCGCGCCCAATCAGACAATGCACGATGCTTTTCATCAAGAGTAAGATCAATTCAAATAAATCTTCCACTATTAAATGAAGAGTAAAAGTATGTATTTGATACTCTTATAAATGCAATAAATGTTGGAACTGGAGCGATATTACTTCTTGGACGCTCCTGCTGGTACACGAAAAACTTTTTTGATCACTTTAATTTTGGGAAAAATTCGTTAAAAAAATGAAATTGCACTAGTTCTTGCTTCGTCAGGCATTGCAGTAACTTTGCTAGAAGGCGGTTGAATAGCCGATTCAGTTCTAAAATTGCCATTGAATATGTAAAGCAACGAAACTCCGACCTGCAACATTTCCAAGAATTCAGCAATGGCAAAGATTTTGCAGCAATGTAAAGTAATAGTGTGGGATGAATGCACGATGGCGCATAAAAAATCTTTTGAAGCTTTAGACAGAACTTTAAAAGATCTACAGAACAACCAAAAACAAATTGGTGGCGCAATGATGTTATTATCAGAAGATTTTCGCCACACATTGCCAGTGGTTCCACTTTCAACGCAAGCTGATGAACTGAATGTATGTTTAAAGTCCTTCAAATTGTGGAAACACATGCGTAATTTTTTGAATATGCGAGTCATGTTTCAAAATGATGAATTTGGAGACATATTCTCTAAACGACTCGTTGATATTAGTAATGGCAAATTTCCTATAGATGTGGTGACTGTCTGTATCAACTTTCCTGATAGTTTTTGCCAGTTATCGCAATCAAAAGATCAATTTATTCATAAGGTGTTTTCAAATGTTACTGAAAATTACTCATTTCATGATTAGTTGAGCAAAAGAGCTATCCTGGCTGCCAAAAAATTGATGTACATTTGTTAAATTTTAAAAAGCAAGATGGCGAAATGAGGACTTATAAATCAGTTGATATGGCAACAAATGAAGATGATGAACTATCTACCAGAATTTATAAACTCACTTGATTTGCTAGAATTGCCGCCCCAAAATCTTTAATTAAAGTTTGGATCTGTAGTTATAATGCTGGGATATTTCGTGATAAGACTTATATCTGCACCTGGTCGTGGGCCTTAATCAGATGGTGGTCAAACCACTGGGAATGAAAAGTAACGTCGTTCACACCCTAGGAAGCCGAGGACTAATTCTAGCAACAGGTCTTTACTAGTTGCAATTTCAGCTGTTCCAGAGCAGGACTGCAAACCACTACTGCTTGCTGAAGAGCTGGAGACTATCCAGCTCCTGTCCAGAACCCATGACTAGTATGCTCACTGGATCTGGATCACTCACCAGGTAGATGTTATTAAAGGTGAAATGATCCTGGCCACCATAAAACAATACCTGTATGGAGCCGCCAAACCACAACCACCACGATACTCCCGAAGGGCCAACCTCAATAATCAGTCAGAGAAACAGCTAAACGCCTAAAGAGACAAATAGCGGAAACTCTGCGGCTTACTGATTCCCACGGAGTATCGTGGAGTAACGTGGAGCTTTCCAGTTGACTCCTGCTGCCATCAGGGGACTGGGCTCCCTTATACCCCCAGCGGCACAGGTCTAGATAGTCAAGTATTCTATGAAGACCGATAAATGTGCCCCCGGGAGGAATGGTGGGATATATTAACCAACCGAAAGTTTGTAACGGCACACGATTACCGATAAAAATATTAATGAATAACGTAATAGAAGACGTTTTAATACCCGCTTCCCAACGATTCTGACTGACATACCATTCGAGTTTAAAAGACTGCTTTCGCAATGGCTATAAACAAATTCCAGGGGCAGTCAATTAAGTCAGTTAAGTGATTTATAATTATTCTTTTTTGACATAATGTAATTGTTGTCTTATCTTATCAAATTTTTCTATTAATTTTTTATCTTACTAGTTGCCCCGGTGTCCCGAACAGCATAATTAGTATTAAAATTATTAGTAAGTATTAAAAAAGCCAGGTCTGTTAGTAATAAAATAAAATAATTTTTTGGTCGAAAAAATGTTTAAGCCTTCTTGTTCTTTATGTTTTTATTTATTTTCCAATCTTCTACTGTTAAGCGTAGGCACCTGTTTGGCTGTAAGTCTCTGTTTTGTTCATTGTTCTATGTTAGTTGTTTTTGTTTATTTTTTCCTTGGAATTTTAATAATACATAATTGTTGATAAGATTTCTTAGAAACTACGTAACTAGAAAAAAGACACAATAGGTCATTTCGTTTTCTATTTAATAATAATGATTTTCTTTTAAAACTTAAACCAAGCATCTTCCTAACAATACTTTCGAATGGAAAATTATGTAAATTAAAATCGTTTAACTAAATAAATCTAAATTTGTTAAGTTAAAATTAAATAATGGAAAAACTATACGGAAATTAAAGCAACCAAAGACAGTTTGTTATCTTCTGAATTATTTGTTTTTCATTATATATTTTTAAATTACCCACATTTTTATTTTCTTCATTTATTTTTTCTCTTTTAAATGTCTGTAATAAAAACTCTTTACCTCTTCGAAATATATATAAAGCAAAAGTGTTATATACAATAAGTAAGTGTTAATACTGGGTCAATAAACTTTAATTTGCTTAAGGCTTTTACAATTTCTTTTTATCTTTTTAGTTTTACATGAACAGTATTAAACGAAAATCCCTACAGATATTATGATTTGTTATTTAAGATATAAAAAAGTAAATTAAAAACATAAAACATATCTCTTCATTTGTTTTGTTTACAATTTTTACATTAACGTTTTGTTTGCAAAACAAAACATGCTTGAAGGTTTAACTCAAAATGAAAAGGTCATTTGGAATTTGTATTTTATGCAAAAATTTAAAGATAATAAACACAGAAGAATAGCTTCGAGTACACTTTTAATCAGGTCAGAATTATCATAAAATAAGTGAGAATAAAATTAATTCAATAGCTTTATGCTAAATACAATCAATACATTACGAGTAAGTTAAATATAAAATATCTGGTAGATTTAAAAATCTTAAAAGTAACAATTATAAAAAAACTTTAAGTCATGATTCTACATTATTCAAAATAAAATATACTTAAATGTAAAAAGTAAAGCATATCTTCTGTCTATTTTAAACTTTAACGACCTTTGTTTTGGATTAAATGACATTTTAATGTGCGATATTATCTCCGAAACACTAGTACGATTAGAAAAAAATAGTTAAATATTTTTCAACGCCTGGATTTAGTAGTGAACAATTTTAGTATTGTTTAAATAATTAATCTTAGCTGTTAATAGAATTTAGTTCCCAGTGTGTCGATTCTAAAAATTGTTTAAATTATAATTACTAGTCAAGAGCAACTACAACTTTGAGAGCCTACCCCCCCCCCCTCCCCCCACACACACAATCTCACCATCATTACATATGTCACCGGGGGTAAAAGGGAGCCCAGTCCCCTAAAAGGCTAGCAGGAGCCAACTACTTTATTTCCACGGGAATCACTAAGCCCCCGAGTTGGTTTTTTAGCCTTTTAGCTGTTCTCTGACTGATTATTGAGGTTGGCCCTTCGGGATTATCGTAGAGGTTGTGATTTGCGGCCCTTGTTTGAGTTGTGTGGGTTTGATCATTCACAGTGAACACAATTAATAAACCTGGTATAGTAAGTATGCTTGTGGCTGTGTTCTAAAATTTTATTAAGCTTGCATGTGTACTGGACTGTGAGTTGGATAGTCTCCAGCTCTTCAGCAAGGAGTGAGGGCTGCGGCCTGCTTCAAGCTTTCGCAGTTGCGACCAGAAGTGACTGGAGGAAAGATATATCCGAAGGCTTCCTGGGACGTGGGTGACGCTAAAATTCATCCACAGTGGTATGATTCACCGTCTGGTTATGACTTACACGGTTAGGTACTGACGTAAATCTTATCACGCATAACTCTGAGAGACAAATGATTTATAAATTGGAAATTAATTAATCTTTTATTTGAAATAGATCTTTGCTTGGACTCCTCATCTTATGTCCTTGAAATGAATTCCTTTTATATAAATGCTTTCTGTTTGTGATCGTGTTTGTATATATAACTTTTACATTTATTAATGCCTCGCGTTATGTGTTACAATGTGATTGAGAGGATTAGCTTTCAACTCTGCTACGATGCTTTTTCAATATCCTGTAAACACTAAGCCGGGTATAAATTAATACATATTATTTGGGTATGATTTTACGTCAACCCGCGTCAAATTTGGTTTGTGAATACATGTTACCTTAATCACCATAAGAGAGGTTGGTATATCTAGAATAAAAGAAAAGTTTTAAATATTTAACCCCCGATTTCTTTCTTTCTTTTTTAGACTTTTCCCAATTGTCATCCCGACAGATCGGTTAAATTTTATTTAATTTTAGGGATTTTAAAGACTTGGTAATAAAATATGGAGTTTATTTTAAATCTAACAATAGACTTTCCAGAAATTGATGCCACTAAAATAGAATTGGAGTTAAAAAGACTTAAAGCAACTTTGTACCATGAAGCTGATGGTATACCCAACAGTGTACTTAAGTACTGTACAGATAGTTTGTCTACCCTTTTATCTTTAATTTTTAACTCATCCATCAGATATGGCTATAGTCCTAGGCAATAGAAAAGCTCTTAAATCATTCCTTTATTTAAATCATTCCTTTATTTAAGTCACATGCAAAAAACTGTAGAGGTATTGCAAGGCTTCGCTCTATACTTAAGCTTCTTGAAAAATTCATCAGCAATCTAAACCAAACAATATTTCATTTAATATTGTAACTTCAGCATGGATTTAGAAGTGGATGCTTTATAGTTACCAGTCTTTTAAAAGCTAAAGACTTTAGTCAATAAAGGATTTGAGAATTAATTATAAACTGATGCTATTTATACTGATTTTAGCAAGGCTTTTGATAAAGCTGATCACAAACTCCTCCTTAAAAGGCGTTATGTGCTTTTCTGTTGATGATAGAAGATGTAGATGATAGAAAACAAAATGTTGTTATTTAAAATAACATATCTAAACCTATAAATGTTGGCTCGTAATTTATAAATGATTTGCGGAGTGTTATAAAATATTGCATTATACTTATGTTTGTTGATGATGTAAAAATTTTTCTCACATAAAATAAATATTTGGATCATTTTTACTTACAAGTTCATATCGATAATTTTTTTACTTGTACTTTTATACCTAATGGAACTAAACACTCACTAATGCAAGCACATGAGATTTAACAGAGGCATCTTTGCCAGTATCAACTTTTTGTGGGGCAAACAAGATTTAGATTTTTTAAGCTCCTTCCTTAATTTTCGATTAAAAGCCCAACTATATTAGGCAAATGCGAACTTAAGCTAACTTAAGCAACTGTGCAAATAGCTAATAATCATATGTGGTAAACTATAATGTACTTAACAAAACTTTTCGTCAAATGTCAATTGCTTAAGCAAAGTACGAAACTGATCGCACATTCCGTACGGGAAGAGATGATTTTGCATTGTGCGTTGTGTTATAGATATATTAGTAAACAAATTGCAATGGAGGACGAAAGCAAAAATATATTTTATCTGAATTTAATAGAAGACGTACAAAGAAAAAATTGCTTATAAATAAATTGCTTATATTAAATATCTTTTATGTAGAAAGAAATTATTTTTTTGCAAAAGTACGAAAAAAAAGGTGCAACTGTGCATAATATTTTTTATATTCATTTAAGTACATTGTAGTCACTTACAATGATTTGCTTAAGCATTTGGCAGACTTTTCGTTCAATTCTTGACGGTAGCCTAAGCCAGTTTAGTTGGGCCTGAAGATATTCTTGTATGCGAATTTATATGTGTGGTATAAGTTATTTAGAATTATTTATTAATAATACGCCACTTTTATTTTTTGCTTTAATTTTATAAAGCCTGCCTAACAATTTAATGGTATGCACGAGCAATAAATTCTCTCTTAGCAATTGATTTTTGAAAAATTTTCGGTTTTCATTGTGTATTTGCTAAAATTTAATATTTAAGTAAAATTCTCAATTCGAGCTGCAATTTTAATTTTTTCGATCTTGTGATCAATTTCTAAGTCGTGGTTGTTAAATTTCCATGTTTAACTGCAATCGATAATAATTTGATTCTTTATTTCTTTTTGGAGTTTTGGAAATTAAAATTTTAAGGTTTTAATTTAATTTTAGAAAACAGATAGATATATACAAAAAAATGATAATGATGGATGTAGCGATTCTTTCAGTATTAACCCAAAAAGTTAAAAATAATTGATAATCATTATTAAGATTAAAACTGCATGAACATAAGCCGTATTACAATCTTTTATAGGAAGCGCATTTTTTTTGTAAATCATAATTAATTTTACATGGAAAACAAAATTTATAATATTTTCCAAAGCACTTAAAATTAAACTACGTCAAATATTTAATTGTATAGGGGTTTTCAGCAAGAAGTTTGTTTCCTAAAACAAAAAATTTAGATTAAGAAGATTCAATTTTTTATTGTTTTACGAAGAGAAAAGAATGAAAATTTATATCTGGCATATATCCACCACGAACAGGCTGAGATTCTTTCATCAATATTTTTAATCACTTTTTGGCAAAATGTGGTCCTATTTCGTTAATCACTACACGAAATTTGAGTTTTAAGGTTGAAATCAACTCGACTGACTCCGTATATACTCTGTTCTTGACATAGCCCTTATAATCCAGTGGTGCTAAATCACAAGATCTGGCTGGCCACTTAACTGCTGATTGTAGTTAAATTATATGATCGGGAAATTTGGTTTGCAATAAATTTATCGTTTCAATAGTTGTGTGACATGTGGCACATTCGTTCGAAAAAAGTTCTAATCACGCATCCAGACCACATAGCGCATCATACAGTGACACGTTGAGCTTGCAAAGGCTTCTAAATAATCACTCTAGAATTTTCAGAAGCATAGATGCGGCAATTTTGTTTGTTGACATAACCTGACAAATGAAAATGAGATTTATCTGAAAAAACGATTTTTTCATAAAAGTCAGCCGGTTATTGCTCAATGAAATAAGCGAATCTACAGCGATGTGAATAGTCGGTCGACTTTAATTGCTGCACTAGTTGAAAGTTGTAAGACTTCAAAGGCAAATCCTCATGTAAAATTCGCCATGTGGTAGTTTTGGGTAACCTCAATTGGTGAGAACGTCGAGGAATTATCAAATTTGGATCTGCTTCAACACTGTTACTCGCGACTGCGATGTTTTTAGTTGAACGAGCCGGTCAAACATGTCTTGGTGTTCGCACATTTTGTATTGAGCCTGCCAACTTAAATAAACGCGGTCTCAGGAGGATGGTTATGTTTTCCAGAAATATCATGGATTTTACGCAATGTAACTTTAAGAGAACCACCATTTTGATAGTGAATTTTAATTATTCTAATGCGATTTTCGTTCGAATTAATTGTAACAATTGTCAATGCAACTGCTACGAATACGTCAAAGTACCTAATCTCAAAACTGTCATGTTGTTGGTGTTGCCACAATTGAAAAACAAATTTTTTGTTAAAAAACCCCATATTTTTAAATATTTTATATCAGTGATTCTCAACCACTGTGCCGCGGCACTTTTGTGTGCCGCCAAATTTTGCAAATATCTAATAATGTTTATATTATTAAATTATATCATTTAAACAGAAAAATATTTTTAAAAATATTTTTTAATATTAGTGCCAAATAATGATGAAGCGGCGTGCATAGCAATGGGAATATGTCTCAAGTCGGCGCACACTTGCCACTTCCGCGTACAAAACGTGATGTTTTAGTGATAGTTGGGATTCATAAGGTGTTGCATAGTAATTATTGCACCTTTTCTTTCGTTAAAATTGGCAAATGTATGTGATTCGGTTTAATATTAATTTATTTGCATGTAGTGTCAATTTATAAATTTGTTAAGTTATTAACTTTGCAGAACAGCTATACCCCGATTTACACGGCACTTGTTTTACACGTTTTCGCTTTTAGGCGGTTTTCCAAATAAGTTTTTTTTTTGTTTTTATCGCACTCTACTAAATGCTACTGTGATTGAACACGTGCGCTGTGCACACATCTCACGGGGAATCCCGATATTATGTGCTGACTTGCTGTACACGCACGCTGTGTCTATATTTCTTTGCATAAAATTTAAGTTTTATCTACGGAAAATTGTATTTGAATGAAAGTTTCACAATTTTAGAAAGGTTTAATTTTCCATATTCATAAATAACAAGTGAGTACATAATTTAGATTATTATAAATTCAAAGGTAATATTCGAATCATTTTTTTGAAAGTTTCGACAATATTATTTTTATTTTGTCAGATCCTTCTGAAAATGGGTAAATGGTTAAAAAGAAGAAAGTTTAATGATGATAATAGTGATAATGATAACGTTAGGAACCAAGTTAATGAGCCAACCCCTGGCACAAGTAAAAATACTTCTTGCTCAAAAAAAATACGTTGTCCATCGGAAATATGATGATGATTTTTTGAAATTTGGATTTACCTCTACAATGGGAAATGATATAGTTGTTCCCGAGTGTGTGATATGTAGTTTTAAATTATCTAATAGTGCTATGGTTCCTAGCAAACTCCAACGTCACTTGGTGACTAATCATCCTTCGCTTTCAACCAAAGGCAAAAGCTACTGTGAAAGGTCTTTATCCCCAAAAACTAAGCAAGTAAAAGTTTTTGAAAAACAAGTATGTGTGCCTGAAAAGGCTCAAGTAGCTTCTTGTAGTGGAACCACCTTAGTGTGAATATCAAATATTCACACACGCAGTCATTAACACAACAATTTAAAAGTTTAAATCAAATTACTCAAGTGCAATGCACTAGCAATGCACTTATGTTTGTTGTTGCTATACTTTACACACATGCAGTGACTGAATGGCCTTCAACGGGCATATACCTATCGTGTGTGTCGATCGATCAAATGATACAATCCATCGCAGAATTAAAGATATGTCAGAAAATATTGAGTAAAATACTGCAGAAACTCTTGCAAATTCGAATTTTGCTTTACAAATCGACGAAACAACATATATTACAGGAAATGCTCAATTAATCCCATTCGTTAGATTTATTGACGAAAATGATATAATTAATCAATTTTTATGTTGTCGGGAGTTACCTGATTTTACAACTGGTAAACATATTTTTCAAGTAATTAGTTCATATTTAGAAGAAATTAAAGTTTCTTGGAAGTCATGTATTGGCATTTGCACAGATGGTGCTCCAGCTATGACTGGACATCTAAAATGATTTGTAGCACATGTTAAAGAACTAAATGAGAATATATTAGTTACCCATTGTTTTTTGCATCGAGAAGCACTTGTTACAAAATTTTATCTGATTTGAAAATAGTTCTGGAACAATGTGTTAAAATGATTAATTATATCAAATCAAGATCATTAAAAATTAGATTATTTAGTAAATTATGCCAAGTTATGAAAGCCTAGTACGAATGCTTGTTACTCCATACAGAAGTAAGATGGTTGTCCAGAGGTTTTGCTGAAATTAAAAGATGAAATGAAAATATTTTTTGAACAAAATAAAAATTATGAATTTGCTCATATTTATCAGACAACATCAATTCAAGTATGCAAGGGCCTAATAGAAATATGTAAAGAAAAGCAGTGTAAATTTTAAACGACAGGGCCAAGACTCGCAGCAAGGAAGTGTGTGGTAATGTGTAGGTTCAGTATTTTGCTGAGCACTGCTGCCGCTTTTCATGGGATCTTGAAATTTTTGCTGGATCGCCATGTGGTGAAAGAGGAAAAATGTCTGAACGAATTATGGTGAACGAAGGATGTAGTCCTAAACGGCATGATCAATTTATAGTGTGTGCCGCTTTACTGCCAGCATAAAAATGCCGATTTAAATTAAAAGGCTTCCTGTTCACCTTATGATTGTAATTAATTTTATTGAACAAATATTTACAGCTTATATACTAAAATTATGTCTATTCAGCATAATTACCTTCAATTCTCATGATAATAAAAATAATTTGCATTATTTGATACCAAGTTCATGGTCAAATAAAATTATGCCGATGTTACAGTATCAAATTTATTTTCATGATCAAATAAAATTATGCTGTGTCTTAAAAATAAAAGTACAAAAATAAAAATTGTGTTTAACAGTGTGTCTTAAAAATGAAAGTACAAATATTAAAATTGTGTTTATATATGAAAGTACAAATATTAAAATTGTCCTCATGCAGTGTATACACTCTACAAATATCTTAAACTCAACCGATAAGTTGATGGCATTCAAAACACAAATAACTTTATGGAAATATAAAGCTCAGGAAGGCAATGTAGAAAAGTTTGAGTCAGTCCCTAAAGACAGTTATAAAACTATTAAATTAATTGTTGTTGATCATTTGACAACATTAGAAGAGAGAATTATCAATTATTTCCCAAAATTAGATATTAGGAAATTTGATTGGGTTCGTAATCCATTTCTGATAACGGTTACTTCTGTATTTGACTTAACTTTCCAATAATCGAGGTTTTTTTAAACATTCAGAAGAATCAATTAATTCATTTTGGATTAATATCAGATTATCCAATGATAGCCAAACAAGCTTTAAATATATTATTACAATTTTCCGCATCTTATTTGTGTGAATTCGCATTTTCAGCATTAGCCAACATTAAAACTAAAAAAATTCAAGATTGTTAAATGTAGAAGACGATATGAGAGTAGCGTTGTCATTTTTACGCCCAAATATAAATGAAATTATCAAAAAACATCAAGCACAAACTTCGCATTAAAATATTTTTATTATTAGCTTGTAATTAATCTCTTAATAAACGTTTACTTATTACTGTAGTATATATTAGTTTATTTCGTATATTTAAAATTTTTGTCATAAACTATTTATGCAGTGTGTTGTAGTAAGTAAATAATTTTTATCTTTTTCTTTGTGTGCCGTCAAATTTTGAAATCGTAAAATATATGCCACAAAAAAAAACGGTTGAGAATTACTGCTTTATATAAATTCTAAAATTTTACATATTATATTTCAGTGGCAGTATTCTAACAAAACAATTTAATTTACATTCATATGTATCAATGGTAAGCTTAATATAGGAGTTTTCTTAATTAATTTATAAATCTCAACAGAAAATTTACACAGACAAACAACAGCAAGAAAATATTTCATTCTAATTTAACGCTTACATCTAGCTTAGGTTTGTCACTTAAACGAATGCTGTAACTAATTACCATAATGTCAAATATAATTAAAATATTTCTTTAACGTATGGAAGAGAAAATGTAAATATTAAAGCTTATATTTTTAAAAGTGACTGAAAATATTTAAAGGATTTTGGTGTCTTTTGGAGCTTAAATAGACTTTAATAACATTCGTTTGGCTTTTTCTTTATTTTTTTTATTTCTTGTTTATATTTAAAAAATTATTTTAATTTTCACTCTTAATCATGCATACATATTCTAAAAGGAAAAAGAGCTTAATTAAAACTTAAAAAGAAGGAAAAAATACTAAAATGATTGAAAAAAGAAATATTTTATCGAACAAATTATCTCTAGTAAGCCATTGGAATGCTTTTAATACACTTCGTTAAGAAATAAATAAAAAGAAACAATTTTCTTTAAAAAAAATCCTACAGAGAATAATCAGGTTTTGTTATACTGCAAGGAGTACTAATTATCATTCTTCGCATCATTCATTCATAAATATTGTTTAAAATGGTTTGCTAGAGATAGAATATCAGTGCAACTTGTTCAAAGTGTGTAATTAAATGCTTCTTACTATGGTGGGTCAGTTAGTCCAAGACGTTTTCAATTTTCCGCCTTTTAATTGAAGCAATTAACAACTATCCTTTCAACAGACAAATGTAAGTTGTCTCCTTTCTTAATTTGAGCAAGCTGCGTCATTTATTTTGTGTTTGATAGCGGTTGATAGCAGTTTACCATGCGAGTACATCAGAGGCACCTGCGACTCCCACAAAATTAAATATAAATTTCGAAATATAATTAAAGGTCGATGACCCCACTCAGTTGTGAAATGGGCACAAAATTATATATTAGTTTTAACGGAAATATTCCAATATTCCAACATTTCGTAATTTAAGCCAATTTAATGAAAATAAAATAAGCACTTTTAATTTTAAGAAATTATGTTGAAAAAAGCAGGTATAATAAATACTTTTAATTTAAATCTTAGTTATATATATGGTAGTAAATAAATATTAATTGTAACTTAATTTAAGTCAGTCATATTAATGAACTAAATAAACTAACAACAACAGCTAGAAAATGGCTTTTTTCATCTATAAGCCCTTAAGGACTTATAACACGCGTTTTAAAAAGAAAATAGGAATAACTGAATTTCGTGTGGTTTGGTGCTGCTGTTTTGTCTACAGTGTGTTGTGGTGAATCCACGAAATACCAACGAGATTTTGTGCTGCTTTGTAACCATGGACAAAAGGTGGATTCATTACAATTTCGTAACCGAGCCCGTCAGATGTATCCAAAATAATAGTTGTTGTAAGCGAAAGTTGGGTTAGTTCAATTACTATGGCGGTTCGGAGGTCATTAAGATGTCTATCGTAAGTAGTAGTAATTGTTTTAAGAGAGAGAAGAGAGATCCGCTGAAAAGCGATTATTAGATGGGTTTTAACTGCCAATAATTTTAATAAACCAAAACTCCTTTCTTGTTTTAAATATTTTTATTTTGCTGCATTTTTATTTTTGCTATTGTCTTCATTTTACTATTAAATAACGCAGTTCTTATTTTCGATATTTTAATGTAAGAGTGCTTGGGAAAATGGCTTGGGAAAATGGCTTGGGAAAATGGCTTGGAACACATTTCTATTTTTTGCAATACTACTTTTTTATATCCTTCGCTTTTAATGTCTACTGTGTCGTAAAGGATAGAAAATACAGAATTAATTTTATCTTATATATATAATTTAAATGTATAATTAAAATTGTCATTCTTAAAATTTCTTTACATTTTATTCTTTAACAAAAAAATAGAAAACACACAACAATAATGTTAGTCACTTACTGGTGATAATTTTTTAATTAAATAATTTATTTCCTTAATTATTTTCATTTATTTATAACCAAAACCCCAACAATAATATAATATATTACTGAGGCATCCAAATCCAATGTAGGTACGATAACTAAAACTAATCTGAATTAGACGTGTTTTTAATTTTAATAATCTCCGTACGTTATTAAAAATAAAATATTCAAATACATATAATGCAGAGAAGTGCCTATTAAGAAAGTTACAAATAAAACTTATGAAAATATATAACAAATATATTGAAATATTAACAAAAACTACGAAAAATAAATTGCTTAGTGTGAACATGTAAACAATTTAAAAACAAACGCTTTAAAAAAATTAACTTTTATATCTAAAACCGAAAATTGTCCGATGTCTTGTCTTTAAAATGGCGTACAGTGGTTTGAAAACGTTTTATTTCGAATACTATGCGTTAGCTCATATACCATTTAAGATATCCTAATGAAATTTTACATAGTACAAGTACAGGTTACCCCCCGGGGGCACATATATATGGTCTTTGCAGAAAGCAACAACTTAGACCTGTGCAACTGGGGGAAAAAGGGAGCCCAGTCCCCTGAAGTCAGCAGGGGTACAACTGGAAACTCCACTTTATTTCCACGGGAATCAGTAATCTCGCAGAGTTCCGTTATTTGTCTCTTTAGACATTTACCTGTTCTCTGGCTGATTATTGAGGTTGGCCCCTATATGGGAGTATCGTGGTGGTTGTGGTTTCGCGGCCCCATATCAGGTCTATTGTTTAATATGGTGGCGAGGATCATTTCGCCGTTAATGACACGCTAGGTGAATGATCCAGTCCAATGAGCATGCTAGACATGTATTCTGGACAGGAGTTGGAAAGTCTCCAACTCTTAAGCAAGGAGTGATGATTGCAGCCCTGCTCTGCAATCATTAAAGTTGCAACTAGGAAAGACCTGTTGCTAGTCTTCGGCTTCCTAGGACGAGCATGACGTCCCTATCTATGCATAGTGGTTCGACCAATATCTGATTAAGGCTCCATAATCAGGCGCAGATGTAAATCTTATCACGTAGTACTAGTACAGGTATTTCTAAATGAAGTTGCGGACATTCGGCGTGTTAGGATAAAGAGGGGCTTTTTAGTATGCGCCAAAATTGGTATCTCTTGCATGAAATGTCTTATTGGAAATGTCATAAAAAGTTTATTTCTTATTGAAATGTTAACTGTTTGTGAACTTAAGTAGACCTCAAAAATATCTAAAACTGCCAGTTTTTAAGATTTTTCTCAAAAAGGCGGTATGGTTCTTATCTTATGTAATGAAACCTCGCCTTCTAGTGAAGTTTTTTTCTAATTATATGTAAAATTAAAAATACAATGTTCCGTTTTGCAGTTGTACACCAAATGTGTTCATGCACAAAAACTTAATTAAAAGACGAGGTTTGCGAAGTTCGTTCAACTTAAGTATATGATCTTTATGCAAGTAGATGGCATCTAGATTAACTATATATTACCATTTATATTTCTGTATCATTTTTTAGATGTCATTTACTGTAAAATTCTAAGTTTCATGTTAAAGTCGTTGTTTGAAAATTAAAAATATAGAATTTGAATTGTCACAAAATCTAAACGAATCGAAATATTCTTTCAAAATTTTGAAGCAATATATATAATGTATAAAGCCTTTAATCAAATGGTAAAATTAAATTTTAATTTGTTTTTATTTTAATATATAACTTCCATAAACGGGGAAGAAAGTTATAAAACTGGTCACCCTGGCTTTGTTAACTATGGAGCTGTAAAATCCATTTTAGAGCGTATAGCCAAGAGATACGGCTTTAATAATCTGTTCACGTTTCTTCAATCGGTACTTTGCACTCCGAGAAATTGTGATGTAATTCATAAATTTTGTTTCAAAATTGGGTAGGGTCGGAGGGTGAACCGTTACAATTTTTTTTATTTGCATTTGCTATAGGTTATCTATAAAACAGTCCAAAAAAATTTACTAGCAACAAAGTAGGTTTGAGTTTTATAAAAAAAAAACCATATCAGTTTTTAAATTTTCCCAATTCAGAGGCTCAGAATAATAAAAATACGAAGTTAATGAGCTTCTCCTACAGAAAAAAAGGGAAACAAATTTGTTTAGACCATTGCGAGGTCTGTGTAAGTTTAAAAACTGTAAATAATTGAATAAACTTTTTATGACAATTCCAAAAAATTGTATGCACGAGGTACCCAATTTTGCGGGGATACCCAAAAGCTCCCTTAAATCCTAGAACGCCGATCGTCCGCTGCTTCACTGAGAAATACCTTGAAATTTCATAAGGATATCGTAAGTGGTTCATGAGCTAGCGAATTATTTCCGAACTAAAACATTTTCTATCCACTATGCGGTGTCTTGTTTATCCCATATATGGTTTATATGAACGGGTTATCCCCGTAAATATGTAAAAAGCGATAAAAAATCAGAAAAACAACTTAAAAATGTTATAGGAAATATACAAGGTCTTTTCGAAGACATTAGGATAGATAGGCTGTCTTTTGAAAAACATTCATGCTGAAGACTTTCTTTAAAAAGCGCTTTGGGTTTCTAGTGTCAGCGTTATATTTTAAAAACCGTGCTAACGGGCGCCACTGAAGGTCTTTCAATAGAAGGAGAAATGTAAAGCAGTAGCCACCGTTGGTATATTATATTATATGTGGGGTATGACTAGAAGTCCTACGACTTTATACAACTCCTTTTTATTTACTTTTTTAACCGCTGAAAATATTTTTAACTGACGTATTATTTTTTTAATTTAATTTATTTTTTTGTTGATTCCTGATGATAAGATAGAGAAACATCTAAAGAATTTTATTTTACAATTATTAATTTATTTTATTTATTTATTTGTATGATTTCGTACAGTCCTCCTAAACAGAAATAAACCAAACAAAAGAAAGCAAGCGAACAAAGATAACATCACATTAAATATCAAACGTATATAAAACAAAACTGGTATTAATAACAGTGCCTATAATATCACAAGCCTCTCAGGTGTGGTTGTTAGTTTAACGTTAATATAATGTAATAATTTAAAAATATGTTTTAAATAAACATTTAAATATTAATATTTAATAATAATTAATATTAAAAATTTTAAATGTATTATTGTATGGAAGGCATATCCATATGTCCATTTCATTGCTGCTCATATAGCTTATCGGTTAATTGACCCCTAATTTTGTATAGAAAACTATAGAGTCTTACAACTGAAAACAAATTGATTAAATAAGAATTATTCAGCCAATAAAACAAAACTATAACAAAACTCAAAAGATTTTATGCAAAAGCACAGCAACAATTTTTTTTTTTATTTTAAGTTTTTATTTTAAAAAAATAGTTTCGTATTAATTACTCTGCTTTTGTGTTATTTAAATTTTATATTTTCAAAAAATAGTTTCTTAATGCTGGCAGTTCTATGTTTTTATGTTTTACTATGTAATAAATAGCAAAAATTATATTATTTATTTATAGTATTAAGCCATAGTAACATAAGCTAGTGATCTATATTTGTAGACCACAACAAAATACAAGATTAAATGAATACTGTTATTATCTTATTATACTCATAATACTTATTTTTTGGCAATTACACCCATAAAGACTGTTGGTTGGTATCAAAGTTTTCCAGTAACAATACTACTTTACTTGGTTCATTACAATATATTTAAAAATAATATTTTTATTATCGGTTACCAGTCGAGTAATAAATCTGATTTTTGTATTATTGCCAACAAAAAACTAAACCAAAAAAGGACACACAAAAAATGATTTTTAACGTCACCAAATGTAACAGAGATTTCTTTGTTAAATAAAAAAGAACGAAATAAAAACTGATCAGAAAATATCTTTATTTATTTTATGAACATAACGCCAAGCAACAGTAGCGAAATGAAACAAACCAACCATGATTTTTGCTGACAGCATATGTTGACATATTTCGAATCACATGTGATTTTGTTGCTTGGCAGTTACAAGGACTGGATTTTTACCTAAAAATCAACGAAAATCATTTTAAGGGGTGAATTGTATACATAAATGAAATTCATTCATAAAGTTTAGATTGCACAGTCGGATATTTTTTTTTTAAATAAAATAAAAGTGACATTTTATTTGAAGTGTCCTCCTATCAGATTTTAAGAGCTTATGCCATGTACCTCAAAATAATGTCTTTATGTACTTTTAGTAGGATAGAAGGGAAACACTATAATCTATCCGTTTGTCACAGCCTCCTATTTCTGGAATAATTACTAAATAATTAACATGTTCCCAGAGTTTCGATTACCTATCCTCGATTTTTAACCCTAAAAGGCGTAAGAATGTAGAAAAATTTAAATAAAAAACCGCAGACTTAAGATAATCCTACTTACTCCAGATAAGTACAACAAAGAGCTCGACACAATATACACTATGGATAAAAACAACATCTACAAACTCCCACTACTATCGACAAACTTCTTAGACAATACAACACTAAAAACAGAAATAAAGAAGAAAAAGAGATATACGATACAACACCAGGACACACTTTTGCTTACACAGGACCAGAAATATATAGATTAAGTAACTTTTTTCACAAAGAAGGTTTACTCATATCATTAAAAATCAGCAACCCTCTGAGACATAAACTCAGGACATTGACCAAAACAACTAAAACATTTATTTCAGTGGAGTATACAGTCTTGCTTCTACCTGCAAACATATTTACAGAGGACACACTGGCTAGTATTCGGAACAAGAGTACAAACCGACACGCTCGTACAAAGAGAGAAGACTCCATCTTTGCATTATACCTTGACTCTCACGGATATGCACCAAGAGTAATACATGGGTGTATGGCATTACTACATCCTAGCAAAAAAGGATGAAAACTAGACATTCTTGAAAACGTGGAAACCTATAAAACGAAAACTTTTCACAGCGACATTATAAACGGACAGCTAAACACGATCTCAAATACAATGTTGACACCACTAAAACTGCTCATACACTCTAAAAAACGAATAACACGGACGAAATATTAGATTAACTTCGCATAAAAATGGCAGGTGACGGGCATCTAGCTACATGAGTGCACATGACCCTAATGAAAGAACTATCTAAACCCGAACGAACACTGACTCACCAGTACCGTCTAGAACACGGCTTAATAATGATGTCATCACATCATATTGAACGGATGTTCTTTTACATAGTAATGTGATTTATACTTCGCTTGTTCCAGCGTAGAAGTAGGCAATTAATATTTACTCTTTATATGTACCAATATATTGGTGATAAAAATAAGTATAAAAAATCAACTTCAATATTAAAATATATTCCCCTAGAGACTGTCATCTTTTATGCTGCTATAGTCAGACAATATAATTAACAAGGGTGCTCCGTGCATTGTACTAAAAATTGGAACAAGTCAAGCTGGTGCTTGGTGGTTATTATATTTGTTGTGCTTGTGGCCGTATTAGTATAAGTTTTGTAAAAGTTTCTACATGTCAGAGGTATGGACCTATAAAAAGTGAACAGAAATATTAGTGAAAACAGCCCTAAATATTAGTGAAAACAGCCCTAAACATTAGAGAATATCGTGAACAACACATGTATTTTATGTACGTTTTTAATTGCCGCAGCCAGATCTTCGATATATCTTTATATACATATTTCTACTGTACGTGTGTTATGACTGAACTCCTCCTAAACGGCTAGACCGATTTGCATAAATAAATTTTGTATACGTTTGCGTGGTGCCCCGGGTGGTTTAGATTTACAATTCGGCCCAATGTGACTAAGGGGCGTGGTACCTCTCATACGAACCACAAATTAAGAATCCAATATTTCTGCTCCTGATAACGGTATTTAAACAGAATTTGCTATTTCGGTTGAGGGAACATATTTTAAGTTCTGCTGCAAATATAGGCGGGATTTGAAAAGACCTCCCATACAAATATTCTTTATGTATATAATTCTACTGTATGTGTGTATGTCACCGAATAAATTTTTTTTGCATACGTTTGGGTGCCACCTTGGATGGTTTACATTCACAAACCTGCCTAGCAGATGGCGTTACAGTCGGGTCCAGGTTGCTCAACTACACTGAAACTACACGACTGGATCGACTTAAATGAATTTTTGTGTATTCATTCATTCAATGCATTTAATTTTTTTATGCGCTGTGTTTTGATATTATATGGTATCGCATTTACGTGAATATTGAGCGTTGTTTACTTCAAAAATACACCCCCATAAATTCGTCGCCAGCCGCCAACTGCCTGCAATGTGCATTGGCGGATGACGGTGAAAGGCCTAAAGTAACATGGACTCGATTACTGCCGCCGTCAAAACAGTCGCGGTGGGCATCGAGCTTATTTGTTAGCGTTTCTTCTTTGCGATCTCACAAATTCGTTCTCAATGGGTCAGCTAGTTGTTTATATATTGTTATTCATTCAATAAACATTTTGTTATTTCGAGTTCTTTTATTGCAAAATTATAACACAGTACGTTAGAGTTTTAAATTAAACTCTTTATTTACTTTCAATATACAAAAAGTAAACACGATGGTAACTTTTTAGTCTTTACTCACTGATGACTTTACTTAAATTAATTCATTTGTCCAGCGGTTCTCGCAACTACAAGAATATTCCATATTGTTGCTGTTATTATAATCCAGTTTGGCTATGTGGTTTATTTTCTTCTGTGTGAGTTGTTTTTTTTTTATTGTTTATCTTATTTGGTAGAATTTCTTATAATCATGTTGTCATTGTCTTGTGTGCATAAGGTTTCTTAGAAAACTAAGCAGTTTGTAAAATGTACAGCGGGTCGTTTCTCTTACTTTTTTTACTGATAAATATTTTCTCTTAAAACTTAATAAATCATTTTCGTAACAATATTGTGTGCTTGCCACAATAACATGGATAACGAATAAAAATTTAATTTGTAGTATATTCCTATAAAAAAAAAAGGAAGGAATAATGTTTGGCCGGTACACAGTACAGAGCTTTGGTGTGTGTTCCTTAATCACACTTGGCTCATTCATAATCCTTATATGTGCTCATCTACTTATTTTTCTTCTACTTCGCCATAATAACGCAGTTTGCTTTAATTCTACGTTTAAGCTTCCTTGCTAAAATGATAGTGTGCCATAACCTTAAAACTGAATACTACAGGATATGTGTAGGTTCTTGACTTCTAAACAGAGAATGTATGTACTCATCAGTTTTGGTCGTTCTTGTTCACTCTTGTATCACAGCATATGAGCTAGTATATGCTTTCTTTCTTATGTGAACGTGTCTGTTTTCTTTTTGCTTTTACATAAAATGATATTCTGTGGTTGTGCACATTTCTCATATGTGTACGGTGAAAGGAAATATATACATACAGCTTCATTCATGAGCAGTAGTATAAGTGCAAAATCAAGAAAGAATTAAAGCGCACACACATATGAGCAGTGAAAAAAATATGAGTGAGTGAACAAATGCGCATCCTGTCACATGGTGGCTAACAAAAACGTAAAGTTTGTCTAATTTTACGCAGAAATATACATTTTTTTTTCAAATGTCTTTATTTTTGAACAAAGTAGAAGTTAGAAGTTAGTCGGATATAACCTGCAAGTGTTTCTTAATAATCGCCCTAGGATTTCTGGAAGCTTGTTGACAGGGTATGTCAAGTGAAAATGGGCTTAATATAAATGATTTTTTCAAAAAAAAAAATAGAATGAATTAAGCAAATCTACGGCAATGTGAATAGTCGGCCGGCTTCAATTCATGTAGCAGTTTAACCTTATAAGGCATCAAAGCTAAATCCTTACGCAAAATTTGCCATATGGTGGTTTTGGATAACCCCAATTGTTTTCCCCGCAGGGGCGCATTTATAAGTCTTTATGGATCACACAACCATCTAAACTTGAGTCTTGCGGGGGTAAAAGGGAGCCCAGTGCCCTTCAAGGCTAGCAAGGAGCCAACTATATTTCCAAGGGAATCAGTAAACCCCCAGAGTTTCGCTAATTGCTGAGATGGTGATCATTCTTATAAGTACAACTGTTAAATTCCTTTTCACTACGCTTTGTACTCAACAATGTTATTTGCCTTTTTAATCAACACCTACACACATGGAATACACAAGCCAGAAGCAGTAGGAATAATTTGTAAAAGAAATCCTTTTTTAATAAAGATACTTATGCAATTCAATTGCCGTAATAATAACTGTGCTTATTATTTACAATTGTCTTTTTAGCCTTTTAGCTGTTCTCCGATTGATTATTGAAGTTGGGCCTTTGGGAGTATCGTGATGGCTGTGTACGTCGAGGCCCTCCTTTGAGTTTGTGGGTCGGATCATTCACAATGAACACAATGAATGGTCCAGGCCCGTAAGTATGAATGCTGTCGTGTTCTCAATTATATTAAGCTTCATGCGTTCTGGACCAGGAGTTGGAGTTAGATAGTCTCCAGCTCTTCAGCAAGAAGTAGTGGTTTGCAACCCTCGTTTGGAACCGCTGAAATTACAACTTGGAATGACCTGTTGCTAGAATTCGTCCTCGGCTTTCTAGGGCGTGAATGACGTTGCTTTTCATTCCCAGTGGTGTGACCACCATCTGATTAAGGCTTACGGCCAGGCGCAGATGTAAATCTTATCACAT
This sequence comes from Trichopoda pennipes, assembly GCA_030448955.1. Classification (NCBI taxonomy): domain Eukaryota; kingdom Metazoa; phylum Arthropoda; class Insecta; order Diptera; family Tachinidae; genus Trichopoda; species Trichopoda pennipes. Next base: position 22,672 of record JASKUP010000466.1, read on the forward strand.
AACCCCAATTGTTGAAAACTTCGAGGAATTAACACATTTGGATCTACTTCAATGCTATGGCTCACGGTTGCGAAATTTCCAGTTGAAAGACCTGGTCGAACAAGCGTTGGTGTTCGCACATTTTGTATCGAGCCTGTCTTAATAGCCATCTCAGAAGGACAGTTATGTTGTCCGAAAATATCACGAATTTTACAAAATGTAACTTTAATAGAACCACTATTTTCATTGTCGATTTTTCTTTCACGCGTAATTGTATTCATTGTAGCAATTGCCAATAAATTTACTACGAATACGACAAAAAGTAAATGTAAAAATTATCATGTTGTTGCTGCTGCCATAATTTAAAAACCAACTTCTTGTTGAAAAACCCGATACCAACAGGCTGAATTAAAAGGTAATAAAAAGTTTCTGTAATCCAAAAATTAAACCACATTGGAATCTAAGTACAACATCCTTGGCCTTACCAAAAGCAGCAAAGTTAATACTAAACCACCGTGATCTAAGATCAAGATTGGTTCGAATTTCAATGATTTCTAGTACTTTGTCTCAACGTTTAAAAAATATTGTTATTTTAAATGTGGAAAATATTTTCATTTGTTAATAAGAGGGATGAAAGTAGCATGACTTGCTTCTCATATGTCGTGCATGTAGATAATTCCATATTTATTACCTTTAAGCCTGCTTCTATTAAATAAATAAATTTCAGCAGCATTTTTATTCGTGCTTGATTCCTTTTCAAATAAATATTAAGTGATATTCTCACAAAATATTTATTACAAAACAATTTCCATTAAAAATGAATCAAGCACGAATAAAAATGCTGCTTATATTGATAATGATTCCGAATAATTATAAATTACTTATTTCTATTGCATGTGCCCGTTGCTTTTTTAGAATTTTGTAAAATTATTTACAAATATTTTTTATTTTCTGAATTTTCAAATTACATATGAATGATTTCCAATGGCAACCCTTATGTAGAAATTGAAAATAAACAATGTTTTTGTTGTTTTGAAATGTTTTGTAATGTTTGTATAGAAGTGTTTTTGAGTCTTGCTGTCTAGGCTATGTTGATTTTATGAAAAAATTCTCATAAAATCAGTTTGGCTTTGGATATAAGACTCTTAGGTTTTTCTATACAATATTGGGGTAAAATTCACTGATGAGTTACTTGAGCAATAGTGAAATTGCAATATGGATGTGCTCTCCCCCATTACAAAACATTTCAAATATTTTTATTTGAAAGAATGTTTTATGAGAATATCATAAAATATTCATTTTTAATGAAAATTGTTTTGTAATAAATATTTTGTGAGAATATCACTTAATATTTATTTGAAAAGGAATTAAGCATGAATAAAAATGCTGCTTATATTGATAATGATTCCGAATAATTATAAATTAAATAAATTTCATTTACACACTTTTAAGAAAATTTCATGTAGACATTTGATTACGTATGTAACCATATCAATTAACATAAATCTCAAATGTGCATACATACATAGATACATACATATACAAGTGTATATAAATATGATGAGTAATATAAATATGAAGCGATTGAATGTTTGTTGCTGTTGGATTTGTGTTAACACAATCAGAAAAATAAGCAAACTGCAATTAAATATGAAAACAGATATCTGTGATTGGATGTTGTCGATTAAAAGTTAAAGCTATGGGAATAGCGAAACTTGAATCAAAATAAAATTGTATCTTTAATATGAACACAATTTTCATCTAGAGTCAGTATTATAGTTATATTTATTTACTTATTACTTATCTATTCGACAAAATTATATATATTTACTTTGCTAACAATATATTAATTCAAGAATTTGTGATTGTAAGCATTTCAATTAATAATCAATGTTTTAGCTAAGATTATTTAATTAAATATTTATTTATAATTTTATTAAAAATAAATAACACGCTTATTAAAATGATTTTTTCCTAGAGACAATGTTAAAGGATATGAGATTTATATTTCAAACTGTACTTTCTCACTTGCTTACATTCATACTGTCCTTTCTATTACGTTTAGTTTCCCCTTCGCACAGCTGAATGTATGTGATTTGCTATAATGAAAGTTTTAATTTTTGTCACTTATGTAGCATGACGAGGTGAAAGTGGAATTTTGATGGCAAAACATATTGTTCTGTGATGTCATGCCTCGCTTTCCTATCGAAACATGTTTTAATTTATTCTTGTCTACCATTTGGTTTAATAAACTGCTAAATCAGCTGTCACGTAAGTGTGACAGTAGACGTAGAAAAAATCGTTATTTGAAAGAAAGATGGTCAAGAACGTTTCAAGAGTGTGTAGCATTGGAAATTGAATAAAAAGAAAATGAAAACAGTTGTGTTCGTTCTTGAGAAAATATTGAAAGCAGCTTAGGCCAAAGAAGAAGTGGAGTAGAAAAGTATTACACGAATTGGATTTTCAATAGCAATTCAATAGTAGTGATTGCAAGAAAAAATATCTTAGCCATAAGCGGCGGCAGCCAACAAAACTTTACATCATTACTTGGAAGCATTGCTTTAATTACGGTGACGTGAGTTAATTTGGAAATGTCGGAGTTCATTAGGGCTGAAGCTTGAGACAAATTAATATCAGTCGATTGACGTTCAACATCATTATTGAGGTTACTGGTGTAGATGACGATGGAATTGCATCAATTTCGGCTTGTAATTGCATTAGTTGTCGTCGTTTTAACAAAATTGCAATATATCGATCTAATTGTTTTTCTTCAGTGGCATCGATTGGTTGAATTTTAGCTGGTGATACATTGACTTCGTCACCATGTGCTGGTGTGTTGTTGATAATTGTCGTTTCATCAGCAGAATTTATTGCATTTGTATAGGGCGCAGTTCTATCAATTTGATGCTCAAATGTTGAATCGAATTTTTCAACATATTCAGAATACACTCGTTTTACTTGAGTCACTGTTGTTGTTGCTGATACCTCAGTTAACATATAAATAATCTGATCCCTGATTGGTAAAGCCATAATATACAGCAGCGGTTATCTTGAGATCAAAATATACAAAAAAACCTAAAATACTGTTAAAATCGTATAACATGCACGAATTTATCGAATTATCCCACTTCTAAAGTGGGTGGCCGAATTCCAGTATAATAAACTAGGATTTTTTTGTCTACATTTAATTATTTTACCTCGGCGTGTTGACGGTTGTCGAAAGCAGAATAATGAGAACTAAAGCATAGAGACGCAGCCAATACATGTGCAACTTAAATCTCTTTACATTTGTACACACTACTACTATTGCATGTCAATGTTATATTCATTAGACAAATGAACTCATGTCTAATGTCTTAATGAGAAATGGCATTCGGTGAACGTATGTACTAAGATGCTTATAGTAAATTATCGGGGTTTTCAACAAGAAGTTTGTTTTTCAATTGTGGCAACACATCGCAACATAATTGTACTTCTGCGACCGCTATTTGGAACTTGGTCGTTTAGTTTGAGTCGAAAGGATCGATATAAAATTTGCGAACACCAAAGTGTGTTCGACCGGGTCGTTCAACTGACAACGTCACAGCTGTGAGGCATAGTGTTGAAGCAGATTCAACTTTGTCAATTCCTCAACTTTCTCAGCAATTGGGATTATGCAAAAACACCACATCGCGAATTTTGCGTAAGAATTTGCTTTGAAGCCTTACGAGGTTCAATTGATTTCATAAACATTGCCGTAGATTCGCTTAATTCATTCAAGAACACCTGGCTGTTTTTCTGAAAAAATAATTTTTTCAGACGAAGCCATTTTTACTTGTCAGGGTATGTCAACAAGCAAAGTTGCCGCATTTGGGCTTCTGAAAATCCTAGAGCGATTATTATGGTGTATAGTGTGTTATATGATCTGGAGGCGAGATCAGTAAGGATCAATAGATCACGCTATCGCGAGATGCTAACAACTCAATTTTGGCCTATTATTAATTACGAGGATATTACTGACATGCAGTTTCAATAAGATGGTGCCACCTACACACAAACGATAAATTTATTATTCGCGATCGCATAATTTCACGACAATCGGCAGTTAAGTGACCAGCCAGATCGTGTGATTTAACAATACTGGATAATTTTTTGTGGGGCTATATTAAGGACAGAGTTTAAACGGAGCCAATTGAATCTACCTCAGCCTTAAAACTCAATAGTTAACGAAATAGGACCGCCATTTTGCCAAAAAATGATTAAAAACTTTGATAAAAGATCCGCAATCTGTCAGTGTGACAAATTTGTCAGTAAAAATTTGAACCGTCATAATCTAAATTTTTGTTTCATTTTGTTTTAGAAAACAAATTTCTTGTTAAAAACCTTTTATTTTGGAAAAAATTAGAATTTCATACAGGAGTAATATGAAAAGTGTCTCATGTTAACAGATGTCAAATAGTGAGTGTTGATGATAGGAGATCTAATCCGGTTATAGTTAGTAGAGGAATACCACAGGGCTCTATATTGGGTCCGCTTCTCTTCTGTCTCTTCATAAATGACCTACCTGACATTTCTAAAACCAGCAGGATGCACATGTATGCTGATAACGTGCAGGTCTATAACAGTTGCTGGATTAATGACGTTCCTAGGTGTGTGAATGGGATAAATGACGATTTGCACATGATCAATCGCTGGGCCATGTCTAATGGATTGTATATCAATGCTTCGAAGTAGAAATGTATGGTTTTCTCGAAAGCTAGGAGCACTCTGGTCAACATTAATGACATTAATGAATTGACGGGAATGTGATCGAATTGGTAGAATTGGCATCTAATTTGGGCGTAATTTTCAATAATAGAATGACCTGGACTAATCACATTAACTTTGTAGTTGGCAGAGTTTACAGTAAACTTCGCACCCTATGGTCGTTAAAGGACTCTCACCGTTTGATATTCGCATGCTCTTGGCACAGACTTACCTGATCCCTTCACTTTTGTACGGCTGTGAAATCTATGCCAATTGTGACAGCACTGATCAGCGCAGACTGAAAGTCGCATATAACGATATTGCCCGTTATATATTTCAGAAAGACCGCCGTGACCATATCTTATCATACTCTAATTTAATTTTTGGAATGACTTTCGATGATCTTCTAAAATATAGGTGTCTAATTTTCTTGCACAGGATTATCATCTCGGAACGACCATCATATCTATTTGATAGGATAGTTTTTGAAAGATCTCTTCATGGTAGGAATATTATCCAGCAGAAAAACTCAAGGCCAGTTTTTCATATATGTAACCAGTCTTTGGAACTCTTTGTCAAATTCTATACAAAAAATAGGCAACGCAAATTTATTTAAAAAGGAGCTTTATAAATAATTTAGTTCTACCCAACCTTGACTTAAACTTTATGTTAACACTTTTACATTACATTTCTTTCGATTGGTCATATCTTTATTTGTTGTAACTTTATCATTTGTGACATTTTCATTTTGTGTATTGTTAATGCTCTGTTTCTAGATTTTAGTTTTATATTAACTCAAATTGTAAGGATCAACAGCACTGTCACTTATAAGATGTTATCATCTTGTTGTGCTAGTTGTTTGAAGAATAAAGAATAATAATAAAAAGAATAATAATAAAAAATTATTACTGCTTTAAATTAATTTTTTTAAATGTTGCCAAAGTATACAATAACGATTTTAAATTCATGGATTTACAATTGTACAAAAATATTACAACATCCTTAACTTAAAACTTTTGATTTATTCTGTAACCAAAGTAAAATTTGATTCTCCTATAAAGATTAAGAATCTGTTTAGATATTGGAACCTCTCGATATAGAAACTGAAACTATGTAGAAAAATTGCTGGAAATGTGTTCATATCACCTAACAATAAGAAAGGATACAATAATACTTAATGTAACAAAATTCGAATTACGCAGTTTTATTTTGATTAAGCCGCCTGGCTTGCTGCAGGATGGTAAGAGATCGCTATGACGGCATTCTGAAATTGCCAGGAATCGTGCGCTATTATGGCCTTTTGCGGGCACGTCCCTGTCTTAATCCCTCTAATCATTTAATAATTTCAACTGCTCTTTTTTTTAATTAATTCAAAAAATGGACGCTATTTTCCTAAGGATATAATTTTGGAGTTTACAGTTAAACACACCCGACAAAATGCAATGTCATGTTTTCTTTGAATAATGTTATTTATACACACATACCTGCAGTATAAAGGATTATTTTTTTAAAGACTTAAATGTTATTACGGCCATTACATTCCATTACATTTATGTGTTTATGTTTATAAAATTTTAATTAAACTTAATGTTTTTGACACTGCATTATTATTATGAGGGCATGTTTGTATGTTAATTATTTACAGTAACAGAAGCCACACAAAAAATATTAATTCCTAGAGGTAAGCACGTTTACAAATAAATATTCTCATTTAAAATGATAATAATAATAACAATGATAATACTTTAGTTGTATTCTTATAAAACGGATAATTTTTAATACAAGCCAGCAGTAAATTGCGAGGAATATTTGAAAATTATTTTAATTAACTTGATTTTTATTACATCATACATCTTTCGGAGATGACGAGAGCATATACAATATATTTTACCAAAGGTCAGTTATTTTTTAATTAAGGCTAGGCGAAGGTATATAGGACACCGAATTAGAAATTGCGGACAGGATTCAGATTAACATTCCCAAAAATCCCGGCTGTATGCAGTTCCACAGGCGTGTGGTAGACTCTGCTACATTAGCTGTTACTAAGAGCGATGTAGTTATTAACGATCAGAATCTCTATATATTTTTAGCTTGAAAATTCAGTGCGATGTTCGGTGGGACAAGCCTATTTTTCAGTATGGAAGGAAGAATTAAATTTTTTGGACTTTCTAAACCATCTCTTATCCTTACTATTTATTTATTTTTTATTTATTTATTTATTTATTTTAGTATATAGATTCAGTATACTTACAGACTATAACAATATTACAACATTAATTATTCAAAAAGAAAACAATATTTTTCTTTAACAGTATTTAAATAAAATTGTATATATAAAGCCATAGGAAAATTTCATTTTTACTAACAGTGTAACGACCAAAAGTCCAACCTCGGTTTTGGTCGCACAGAGAACTGTCTGACAACAGTCACGGGTCAATCCCTATCTCTTATTTTAAACGTATTTACTAGAATAATGAAATTATGTCTAAACCTCTATATTTTCTCCAATGTATTTAATAGAATCATTTACTAAAAATATGAATTCATGTATTTACTTATATACGCATGTAGTTATAAGTATTTATGTTGACGTAAGATTTAGTTCTAGTATTATTGTAATTAGCCACGAAGGCATACGAGTATTTTAATTAGTAATATTCATATTGTAAAACTGGCTGCAGCTCGGTGGTGAAAACAGCCGTCGGCTGTGGTGTACTTACTACCGAAGTAATGTAAGTGTGTTTGTGCATTGGTGTGTGGAAGGAAAAAGAGTATAAAAGCGCAAAATTCAATCAGAATAAATGAATTGGTGTGCGACCGGCAACAGGAGCAAAGGTAAATATCTTCTTCTACTTTTTTATTTATTTTTTGGGACTGGTAGTCAGGGTATAGATAAGGCCGTGGTAATACCCAGCCGAAGCTATACCCTGAGACAGGACAGAACTGCGACGTAGCGACCACAAACAGAGCCGTGGTAATACCCAGCCGAGTTTGTGCCCGCAGTCGACTTAGACAGTGACGTTCGCCGAATACGGACCGCATAAAGTAGAAGATGTTTACTGAAGCTGCCTGCATACACACCAGTTCACAAGATTTGAGCCCGAGCTGCAGTCAAGTTGCGAACTAGGAATAGGGCACCCCTTTCCTAAATAAAGAGCAACATTGTGAGTAAGGCTTTGTCTTTCTTTTTGGAATCGACACAACACGACCCTGGACGCTGCTGAGCATACCTCAGCTACCAGGAAAACGTGTCGTTACATCAGTACGACGATAATTCAGCAGTAGCTGTTGCCAATAAAGTAATTTCAAGGCTACAAAAAATCCAAATATTGGTTTAACATCAATCCCGCATCCATTTCTTCAGAAAATTCCAAGCTACCAAAGGTAACGTATAGAATTATGGTTTTCTTTAATTCAATAAATATTTAAGAGTTTTAAACTTATTTTGGAAGACAACCTAAAAGGGAAATCTATTACAACGTATTATAAAAAAACAGTCATTTGACAGATTCACTTCGTCCGGATTAGATTAGCATAATTCTAGAAAATATATTTTATCACGAAGTAAAATTACCACTAAAAGATCTTCCGGCTATTATCGAAGAAATTTTAGAAAACTTCTCTGATGAAATAAAAGTAAAAGTTCTATCTTTAAGGTTTTATTTTACATTTAAATATTTTATTTTATTTTGAGGAATATTATTTTATAGCACGAGGTATAAATACGTCAACCAAAAAGCTAAACGAGCACGGTTATTACGTAAATTCGAAAATAGTTTGGAGTCCTCAAATTTAAGTGCAGTATAGTCTGAACTTGATGACTCAATACTACAAAATTAAAAACTTCCCTTTCAAGAGATTTTTCAAATTGGGATAACGTTAAAGAAAAATGGCAACGGACTTTCCTTCTTAGATAAAAAGAGTTAAATAATTCTAAAATCAAATTTATATTTATAAGTAACTGGCCACTTTATTCTAATTTTCATATTCATTTTCAATCATATTATTTGGAAAATTACAGTTTGATATCATTTTAAAAGAACTTGATAATTTTACGAACCCACTTTTGCATCTTTCTCCCATTAACAATGGCAAAATATACGTAAGAAATAAACTTTTGTAATTACTAAATTTTGTAAATTATATGTACAAATGTTTTAAAAAAATCTAATAATTATAACTATGTATATATATATATATATATATACATACGGTTCGAGATGGCTACCTTGTGGTACATGAGATTTAACATATATCGGCTTAAATGTTAGATTTTTGAAGGAAACTTTCTGAATTCCGTTCAACAAATAAAAGGAAACCCATTTTAAAGAGTCAAGCAATTAAACTTGTGTAATAAAAGCTTATGATTAACCATGTCAAAGTCTTTAATAAAATCAGTCTCTGTCTGTTTTTGTTCAAGAAAACCACGATTATAAAATAGTTGTAAAATGTCAAATGTTTCGTTGCTCAAACCTTTGCAAAAATCATGTTGAGCACGAGATACAATTGATAGCACTTGGAAATTATAAACGTATCTTTCAGGAATGTGAAAATATAACCATATTTAGTTTATATATTAAAAATTCATGTTATAGGAGGAGTTAAAGCAGCAACAAAAAAGACGAGAAGGCAATTTGGGATACTATCTGGACCAGATTTATGTGACAATTTTAGTTAAGTTAGATAATTAAATACATACATTACATGACTATATGTGCAATAGATATGTAAAAATGTATGACTCAAGAAAAGGACATCTAAAAGCTTTATCAGAATATAATCGGTCCGCCAAATATTTTCTCAAATTTCTTTTTTTATTTGAAAGTACAATCCTTCCGGTTAATAATGGAAAATAATTTAATTCAAATGGCTGCTTTGGCTGGCTATGCAGTAGCCTAGACCGTCGGTTCAAGATTTAAGCACTTTATCGACTGTGTGCAGCTATATTTAACCAATGGCCTCACGAATATTCTCCTTTAAAGCGTCAATTGTCTCTGGCGTAACAATTATCTTTGACGGCACCCACAAATAATAGTCCAACGATGTCAAATCGCAGCTCCGATGTGGCCAAACGACATCAGCTTTGCGGCCGATAATGGGATCTTCAAAAATAGGGCGCAAAACATCGAGTGTAGCTTCGGCTGTGTGGCACGTAGCGCAGTCCTGTTGAAACCAAATGTTACCAATATCCTCCTTTTCAATTTTTATGAACAAAAATTCGTTCAACATGGTCCGATAACGATCGCCATTGACTGTAACGGACACTCCTTGCTCATTTTCGAAGAAAAATGGCCTAAATTTGCCTCTGGACCAAAATCTGCACCAAAAAGTGACTCGTTTTGGGTGTGTCGGCTTTTCAATGTAAAAGATGATTTTTTTGCAAAATCGGCATCTTCTGTAAATCGATCGCAGGCCCATTTAGCGAAGCGAAAACGCATTGGATGGTCAATTGGCTTCAACTCTTAAACCAATTGGCCTTTGTATGGCGTCATACCAAGGTCTTTATGCAAAATTCGTCTCAATGATGTCTCTAAAATATTCAATTGTTGAGAACGACGGTGAATTAATGTGGATG
>JASKUP010000467.1:0-27692 GCA_030448955.1 Trichopoda pennipes
CTGAGACAGCGATGATGGATGGAGACAGGGACGAGGGACTGAGATAGCGACGAGGGACTGAAACAGCGATGATGGTTGGAGACAGGGATGAGGGACTGAGATAGCGACGATGGACTGACACAGCGATGATGGATGGAGACAGGGATGAGGGACTGAGACAGCGATGATGGATGGAGACAGGGATGAGGGACTGAGATAGCGACGATGGATGGGAGACAGGGACGAGGGACTGAGACAGCGATGATGGAGGAGACAGGGATGAGGGGACTGAGATAGCGACCGATGGATGGAGACAGGGACGAGGACTGAGACAGCGATGATGGAGGAGACAGGGATGAGGGACTGAGATAGCGACGATGGACTGAGACAGCGATGATGGATGGAGACAGGGATGACGGACTGAGATAGCGACGATGGACTGACACAGCGATGATGGATGGAGACAGGGATGAGGACTGAGACAGCGATGATGGATGGAGACAGGGATGAGGGACTGAGATAGCGACGATGGATGGAGACAGGGACGAGGGACTGAGACAGCGATGATGGAGGAGACAGGGATGAGGGACTGAGATAGCGACGATGGATGGAGACAGGGACGAGGGACTGAGACAGCGATGATGGATGGAGACAGGGATGAGGGACTGAGACAGCGATGATGGAGGAGACAGGGATGAGGGACTGAGATAGCGACGATGGATGGAGACAGGGACGAGGGACTGAGACAGCGATGATGGAGGAGACAGGGATGAGGGACTGAGATAGCGACGATGGATGGAGACAGGGACGAGGGACTGAGACAGCGATGATGGAGGAGACAGGGATGAGGGACTGAGATAGCGACGATGGACTGAGACAGCGATGATGGATGGAGACAGGGATGACGGACTGAGATAGCGACGATGGACTGACACAGCGATGATGGATGGAGACAGGGATGAGGGACTGAGACAGCGATGATGGATGGAGACAGGGACGAGGGACTGAGATAGCGACGAGGGACTGAAACAGCGATGATGGTTGGAGACAGGGATGAGGGACTGAGATAGCGACGATGGACTGACACAGCGATGATGGATGGAGACAGGGATGACGGACTGAGATAGCGACGATGGACTGACACAGCGATGATGGATGGAGACAGGGATGAGGGACTGAGACAGCGATGATGGATGGAGACAGGGATGAGGGACTGAGATAGCGACGATGGATGGAGACAGGGACGAGGGACTGAGACAGCGATGATGGAGGAGACAGGGATGAGGGACTGAGATAGCGACGATGGATGGAGACAGGGACGAGGGACTGAGACAGCGATGATGGATGGAGACAGGGATGAGGGACTGAGATAGCGACGATGGACTGACACAGCGATGATGGATGGAGACAGGGATGAGGGACTGAGACAGCGATGATGGATGGAGACAGGGATGAGGGACTGAGACAGCGATGATGGAGGAGACAGGGATGAGGGACTGAGATAGCGACGAGGGACTGAAACAGCGATGATGGATGGAGACAGGGATGAGGGACTGAGATAGCGACGATGGACTGACACAGCGATGATGGATGGAGACAGGGATGAGGGACTGAGACAGCGATGATGGATGGAGACAGGGATGAGGGACTGAGATAGCGACGATGGATGGAGACAGGGACGAGGGACTGAGACAGCGATGATGGAGGAGACAGGGATGAGGGACTGAGACAGCGACGATGAACTGAGGGACTGAGGCAGCGACGATGGACTGAGACAGCGACGAGAGACTGAGACAGCGATGATGGATGGAGACAGGGATGACGGACTGAGATAGCGACGATGGACTGACACAGCGATGATGGATGGAGACAGGGATGAGGGACTGAGACAGCGATGATGGATGGAGACAGGGATGAGGGACTGAGACAGCGATGATGGAGGAGACAGGGATGAGGGACTGAGATAGCGACGAGGGACTGAAACAGCGATGATGGATGGAGACAGGGATGAGGGACTGAGATAGCGACGATGGACTGACACAGCGATGATGGATGGAGACAGGGATGAGGGACTGAGACAGCGATGATGGATGGAGACAGGGATGAGGGACTGAGATAGCGACGATGGATGGAGACAGGGACGAGGGACTGAGACAGCGATGATGGAGGAGACAGGGATGAGGGACTGAGATAGCGACGATGGATGGAGACAGGGACGAGGGACTGAGACAGCGATGATGGAGGAGACAGGGATGAGGGACTGAGATAGCGACGATGGACTGAGACAGCGATGATGGATGGAGACAGGGATGACGGACTGAGATAGCGACGATGGACTGACACAGCGATGATGGATGGAGACAGGGATGAGGGACTGAGACAGCGATGATGGATGGAGACAGGGACGAGGGACTGAGATAGCGACGAGGGACTGAAACAGCGATGATGGTTGGAGACAGGGATGAGGGACTGAGATAGCGACGATGGACTGACACAGCGATGATGGATGGAGACAGGGATGAGGGACTGAGACAGCGATGATGGATGGAGACAGGGATGAGGGACTGAGATAGCGACGATGGATGGAGACAGGGACGAGGGACTGAGACAGCGATGATGGAGGAGACAGGGATGAGGGACTGAGATAGCGACGATGGATGGAGACAGGGACGAGGGACTGAGACAGCGATGATGGAGGAGACAGGGATGAGGGACTGAGATAGCGACGATGGACTGAGACAGCGATGATGGATGGAGACAGGGATGACGGACTGAGATAGCGACGATGGACTGACACAGCGATGATGGATGGAGACAGGGATGAGGGACTGAGACAGCGATGATGGATGGAGACAGGGATGAGGGACTGAGATAGCGACGATGGATGGAGACAGGGACGAGGGACTGAGACAGCGATGATGGAGGAGACAGGGATGAGGGACTGAGATAGCGACGATGGATGGAGACAGGGACGAGGGACTGAGACAGCGATGATGGATGGAGACAGGGATGAGGGACTGAGATAGCGACGATGGATGGAGACAGGGACGAGGGACTGAGACAGCGATGATGGAGGAGACAGGGATGAGGGACTGAGATAGCGACGATGGATGGAGACAGGGACGAGGGACTGAGACAGCGATGATGGAGGAGACAGGGATGAGGGACTGAGATAGCGACGATGGACTGAGACAGCGATGATGGATGGAGACAGGGATGACGGACTGAGATAGCGACGATGGACTGACACAGCGATGATGGATGGAGACAGGGATGAGGGACTGAGACAGCGATGATGGATGGAGACAGGGATGAGGGACTGAGACAGCGATGATGGATGGAGACAGGGACGAGGGACTGAGACAGCGATGATGGAGGAGACAGGGATGAGGGACTGAGATAGCGACGATGGACTGAGACAGCGATGATGGATGGAAACAGGGACGAGGGACTGAGGGACTGAGACAGCGACGATGGAGGAGACAGGGATGAGGGACTGAGATAGCGATGATGGATGGAGACAGGGATGACGGACTGAGATAGCGACGATGGACTGACACAGCGATGATGGATGGAGACAGGGATGAGGGACTGAGACAGCGATGATGGATGGAGACAGGGATGAGGGACTGAGACAGCGATGATGGAGGAGACAGGGATGAGGGACTGAGATAGCGACGAGGGACTGAAACAGCGATGATGGATGGAGACAGGGATGAGGGACTGAGATAGCGACGATGGACTGACACAGCGATGATGGATGGAGACAGGGATGAGGGACTGAGACAGCGATGATGGATGGAGACAGGGATGAGGGACTGAGATAGCGACGATGGATGGAGACAGGGACGAGGGACTGAGACAGCGATGATGGAGGAGACAGGGATGAGGGACTGAGACAGCGACGATGAACTGAGGGACTGAGGCAGCGACGATGGACTGAGACAGCGACGAGAGACTGAGACAGCGATGATGGATGGAGACAGGGATGACGGACTGAGATAGCGACGATGGACTGACACAGCGATGATGGATGGAGACAGGGATGAGGGACTGAGACAGCGATGATGGATGGAGACAGGGATGAGGGACTGAGACAGCGATGATGGAGGAGACAGGGATGAGGGACTGAGATAGCGACGAGGGACTGAAACAGCGATGATGGATGGAGACAGGGATGAGGGACTGAGATAGCGACGATGGACTGACACAGCGATGATGGATGGAGACAGGGATGAGGGACTGAGACAGCGATGATGGATGGAGACAGGGATGAGGGACTGAGATAGCGACGATGGATGGAGACAGGGACGAGGGACTGAGACAGCGATGATGGAGGAGACAGGGATGAGGGACTGAGATAGCGACGATGGATGGAGACAGGGACGAGGGACTGAGACAGCGATGATGGAGGAGACAGGGATGAGGGACTGAGATAGCGACGATGGACTGAGACAGCGATGATGGATGGAGACAGGGATGACGGACTGAGATAGCGACGATGGACTGACACAGCGATGATGGATGGAGACAGGGATGAGGGACTGAGACAGCGATGATGGATGGAGACAGGGACGAGGGACTGAGATAGCGACGAGGGACTGAAACAGCGATGATGGTTGGAGACAGGGATGAGGGACTGAGATAGCGACGATGGACTGACACAGCGATGATGGATGGAGACAGGGATGAGGGACTGAGACAGCGATGATGGATGGAGACAGGGATGAGGGACTGAGATAGCGACGATGGATGGAGACAGGGACGAGGGACTGAGACAGCGATGATGGAGGAGACAGGGATGAGGGACTGAGATAGCGACGATGGATGGAGACAGGGACGAGGGACTGAGACAGCGATGATGGAGGAGACAGGGATGAGGGACTGAGATAGCGACGATGGACTGAGACAGCGATGATGGATGGAGACAGGGATGACGGACTGAGATAGCGACGATGGACTGACACAGCGATGATGGATGGAGACAGGGATGAGGGACTGAGACAGCGATGATGGATGGAGACAGGGATGAGGGACTGAGATAGCGACGATGGATGGAGACAGGGACGAGGGACTGAGACAGCGATGATGGAGGAGACAGGGATGAGGGACTGAGATAGCGACGATGGATGGAGACAGGGACGAGGGACTGAGACAGCGATGATGGATGGAGACAGGGATGAGGGACTGAGATAGCGACGATGGATGGAGACAGGGACGAGGGACTGAGACAGCGATGATGGAGGAGACAGGGATGAGGGACTGAGATAGCGACGATGGATGGAGACAGGGACGAGGGACTGAGACAGCGATGATGGAGGAGACAGGGATGAGGGACTGAGATAGCGACGATGGACTGAGACAGCGATGATGGATGGAGACAGGGATGACGGACTGAGATAGCGACGATGGACTGACACAGCGATGATGGATGGAGACAGGGATGAGGGACTGAGACAGCGATGATGGATGGAGACAGGGACGAGGGACTGAGATAGCGACGAGGGACTGAAACAGCGATGATGGAGGAGACAGGGATGAGGGACTGAGATAGCGACGATGGACTGACACAGCGATGATGGATGGAGACAGGGATGAGGGACTGAGACAGCGATGATGGATGGAGACAGGGATGAGGGACTGAGATAGCGACGATGGATGGAGACAGGGACGAGGGACTGAGACAGCGATGATGGAGGAGACAGGGATGAGGGACTGAGATAGCGACGATGGATGGAGACAGGGACGAGGGACTGAGACAGCGATGATGGAGGAGACAGGGATGAGGGACTGAGATAGCGACGATGGACTGAGACAGCGATGATGGATGGAGACAGGGATGACGGACTGAGATAGCGACGATGGACTGACACAGCGATGATGGATGGAGACAGGGATGAGGGACTGAGACAGCGATGATGGATGGAGACAGGGACGAGGGACTGAGATAGCGACGAGGGACTGAAACAGCGATGATGGTTGGAGACAGGGATGAGGGACTGAGATAGCGACGATGGACTGACACAGCGATGATGGATGGAGACAGGGATGAGGGACTGAGACAGCGATGATGGATGGAGACAGGGATGAGGGACTGAGATAGCGACGATGGATGGAGACAGGGACGAGGGACTGAGACAGCGATGATGGAGGAGACAGGGATGAGGGACTGAGATAGCGACGATGGATGGAGACAGGGACGAGGGACTGAGACAGCGATGATGGAGGAGACAGGGATGAGGGACTGAGATAGCGACGATGGACTGAGACAGCGATGATGGATGGAGACAGGGATGACGGACTGAGATAGCGACGATGGACTGACACAGCGATGATGGATGGAGACAGGGATGAGGGACTGAGACAGCGATGATGGATGGAGACAGGGATGAGGGACTGAGATAGCGACGATGGATGGAGACAGGGACGAGGGACTGAGACAGCGATGATGGAGGAGACAGGGATGAGGGACTGAGATAGCGACGATGGATGGAGACAGGGACGAGGGACTGAGACAGCGATGATGGATGGAGACAGGGATGAGGGACTGAGACAGCGATGATGGAGGAGACAGGGATGAGGGACTGAGATAGCGACGATGGATGGAGACAGGGACGAGGGACTGAGACAGCGATGATGGAGGAGACAGGGATGAGGGACTGAGATAGCGACGATGGATGGAGACAGGGACGAGGGACTGAGACAGCGATGATGGAGGAGACAGGGATGAGGGACTGAGATAGCGACGATGGACTGAGACAGCGATGATGGATGGAGACAGGGATGACGGACTGAGATAGCGACGATGGACTGACACAGCGATGATGGATGGAGACAGGGATGAGGGACTGAGACAGCGATGATGGATGGAGACAGGGACGAGGGACTGAGATAGCGACGAGGGACTGAAACAGCGATGATGGTTGGAGACAGGGATGAGGGACTGAGATAGCGACGATGGACTGACACAGCGATGATGGATGGAGACAGGGATGAGGGACTGAGACAGCGATGATGGATGGAGACAGGGATGAGGGACTGAGATAGCGACGATGGATGGAGACAGGGACGAGGGACTGAGACAGCGATGATGGAGGAGACAGGGATGAGGGACTGAGATAGCGACGATGGATGGAGACAGGGACGAGGGACTGAGACAGCGATGATGGAGGAGACAGGGATGAGGGACTGAGATAGCGACGATGGACTGAGACAGCGATGATGGATGGAGACAGGGATGACGGACTGAGATAGCGACGATGGACTGACACAGCGATGATGGATGGAGACAGGGATGAGGGACTGAGACAGCGATGATGGATGGAGACAGGGATGAGGGACTGAGATAGCGACGATGGATGGAGACAGGGACGAGGGACTGAGACAGCGATGATGGAGGAGACAGGGATGAGGGACTGAGATAGCGACGATGGATGGAGACAGGGACGAGGGACTGAGACAGCGATGATGGATGGAGACAGGGATGAGGGACTGAGATAGCGACGATGGATGGAGACAGGGACGAGGGACTGAGACAGCGATGATGGAGGAGACAGGGATGAGGGACTGAGATAGCGACGATGGATGGAGACAGGGACGAGGGACTGAGACAGCGATGATGGAGGAGACAGGGATGAGGGACTGAGATAGCGACGATGGACTGAGACAGCGATGATGGATGGAGACAGGGATGACGGACTGAGATAGCGACGATGGACTGACACAGCGATGATGGATGGAGACAGGGATGAGGGACTGAGACAGCGATGATGGATGGAGACAGGGATGAGGGACTGAGACAGCGATGATGGAGGAGACAGGGATGAGGGACTGAGATAGCGACGAGGGACTGAAACAGCGATGATGGATGGAGACAGGGATGAGGGACTGAGATAGCGACGATGGACTGACACAGCGATGATGGATGGAGACAGGGATGAGGGACTGAGACAGCGATGATGGATGGAGACAGGGATGAGGGACTGAGATAGCGACGATGGATGGAGACAGGGACGAGGGACTGAGACAGCGATGATGGAGGAGACAGGGATGAGGGACTGAGATAGCGACGATGGATGGAGACAGGGACGAGGGACTGAGACAGCGATGATGGAGGAGACAGGGATGAGGGACTGAGATAGCGACGATGGACTGAGACAGCGATGATGGATGGAGACAGGGATGACGGACTGAGATAGCGACGATGGACTGACACAGCGATGATGGATGGAGACAGGGATGAGGGACTGAGACAGCGATGATGGATGGAGACAGGGACGAGGGACTGAGATAGCGACGAGGGACTGAAACAGCGATGATGGTTGGAGACAGGGATGAGGGACTGAGATAGCGACGATGGACTGACACAGCGATGATGGATGGAGACAGGGATGAGGGACTGAGACAGCGATGATGGATGGAGACAGGGATGAGGGACTGAGATAGCGACGATGGATGGAGACAGGGACGAGGGACTGAGACAGCGATGATGGAGGAGACAGGGATGAGGGACTGAGATAGCGACGATGGATGGAGACAGGGACGAGGGACTGAGACAGCGATGATGGAGGAGACAGGGATGAGGGACTGAGATAGCGACGATGGACTGAGACAGCGATGATGGATGGAGACAGGGATGACGGACTGAGATAGCGACGATGGACTGACACAGCGATGATGGATGGAGACAGGGATGAGGGACTGAGACAGCGATGATGGATGGAGACAGGGATGAGGGACTGAGATAGCGACGATGGATGGAGACAGGGACGAGGGACTGAGACAGCGATGATGGAGGAGACAGGGATGAGGGACTGAGATAGCGACGATGGATGGAGACAGGGACGAGGGACTGAGACAGCGATGATGGATGGAGACAGGGATGAGGGACTGAGATAGCGACGATGGATGGAGACAGGGACGAGGGACTGAGACAGCGATGATGGAGGAGACAGGGATGAGGGACTGAGATAGCGACGATGGATGGAGACAGGGACGAGGGACTGAGACAGCGATGATGGAGGAGACAGGGATGAGGGACTGAGATAGCGACGATGGATGGAGACAGGGACGAGGGACTGAGACAGCGATGATGGAGGAGACAGGGATGAGGGACTGAGATAGCGACGATGGACTGAGACAGCGATGATGGATGGAGACAGGGATGACGGACTGAGATAGCGACGATGGACTGACACAGCGATGATGGATGGAGACAGGGATGAGGGACTGAGACAGCGATGATGGATGGAGACAGGGATGAGGGACTGAGACAGCGATGATGGATGGAGACAGGGACGAGGGACTGAGACAGCGATGATGGAGGAGACAGGGATGAGGGACTGAGATAGCGACGATGGACTGAGACAGCGATGATGGATGGAAACAGGGACGAGGGACTGAGGGACTGAGACAGCGACGATGGAGGAGACAGGGATGAGGGACTGAGATAGCGATGATGGATGGAGACAGGGATGACGGACTGAGATAGCGACGATGGACTGACACAGCGATGATGGATGGAGACAGGGATGAGGGACTGAGACAGCGATGATGGATGGAGACAGGGATGAGGGACTGAGACAGCGATGATGGAGGAGACAGGGATGAGGGACTGAGATAGCGACGAGGGACTGAAACAGCGATGATGGATGGAGACAGGGATGAGGGACTGAGATAGCGACGATGGACTGACACAGCGATGATGGATGGAGACAGGGATGAGGGACTGAGACAGCGATGATGGATGGAGACAGGGACGAGGGACTGAGATAGCGACGAGGGACTGAAACAGCGATGATGGATGGAGACAGGGATGAGGGACTGAGACAGCGATGATGGATGGAGACAGGGATGAGGGACTGAGATAGCGACGATGGATGGAGACAGGGACGAGGGACTGAGACAGCGATGATGGAGGAGACAGGGATGAGGGACTGAGATAGCGACGATGGATGGAGACAGGGACGAGGGACTGAGACAGCGATGATGGAGGAGACAGGGATGAGGGACTGAGATAGCGACGATGGATGGAGACAGGGACGAGGGACTGAGACAGCGATGATGGAGGAGACAGGGATGAGGGACTGAGATAGCGACGATGGATGGAGACAGGGACGAGGGACTGAGACAGCGATGATGGAGGAGACAGGGATGAGGGACTGAGATAGCGACGATGGACTGAGACAGCGATGATGGATGGAGACAGGGATGACGGACTGAGATAGCGACGATGGACTGACACAGCGATGATGGATGGAGACAGGGATGAGGGACTGAGACAGCGATGATGGATGGAGACAGGGATGAGGGACTGAGATAGCGACGATGGATGGAGACAGGGACGAGGGACTGAGACAGCGATGATGGAGGAGACAGGGATGAGGGACTGAGATAGCGACGATGGATGGAGACAGGGACGAGGGACTGAGACAGCGATGATGGATGGAGACAGGGATGAGGGACTGAGATAGCGACGATGGACTGACACAGCGATGATGGATGGAGACAGGGATGAGGGACTGAGACAGCGATGATGGATGGAGACAGGGATGAGGGACTGAGACAGCGATGATGGAGGAGACAGGGATGAGGGACTGAGATAGCGACGAGGGACTGAAACAGCGATGATGGATGGAGACAGGGATGAGGGACTGAGATAGCGACGATGGACTGACACAGCGATGATGGATGGAGACAGGGATGAGGGACTGAGACAGCGATGATGGATGGAGACAGGGATGAGGGACTGAGATAGCGACGATGGATGGAGACAGGGACGAGGGACTGAGACAGCGATGATGGAGGAGACAGGGATGAGGGACTGAGACAGCGACGATGAACTGAGGGACTGAGGCAGCGACGATGGACTGAGACAGCGACGAGAGACTGAGACAGCGATGATGGATGGAGACAGGGATGACGGACTGAGATAGCGACGATGGACTGACACAGCGATGATGGATGGAGACAGGGATGAGGGACTGAGACAGCGATGATGGATGGAGACAGGGATGAGGGACTGAGACAGCGATGATGGAGGAGACAGGGATGAGGGACTGAGATAGCGACGAGGGACTGAAACAGCGATGATGGATGGAGACAGGGATGAGGGACTGAGATAGCGACGATGGACTGACACAGCGATGATGGATGGAGACAGGGATGAGGGACTGAGACAGCGATGATGGATGGAGACAGGGATGAGGGACTGAGATAGCGACGATGGATGGAGACAGGGACGAGGGACTGAGACAGCGATGATGGAGGAGACAGGGATGAGGGACTGAGATAGCGACGATGGATGGAGACAGGGACGAGGGACTGAGACAGCGATGATGGAGGAGACAGGGATGAGGGACTGAGATAGCGACGATGGACTGAGACAGCGATGATGGATGGAGACAGGGATGACGGACTGAGATAGCGACGATGGACTGACACAGCGATGATGGATGGAGACAGGGATGAGGGACTGAGACAGCGATGATGGATGGAGACAGGGACGAGGGACTGAGATAGCGACGAGGGACTGAAACAGCGATGATGGTTGGAGACAGGGATGAGGGACTGAGATAGCGACGATGGACTGACACAGCGATGATGGATGGAGACAGGGATGAGGGACTGAGACAGCGATGATGGATGGAGACAGGGATGAGGGACTGAGATAGCGACGATGGATGGAGACAGGGACGAGGGACTGAGACAGCGATGATGGAGGAGACAGGGATGAGGGACTGAGATAGCGACGATGGATGGAGACAGGGACGAGGGACTGAGACAGCGATGATGGAGGAGACAGGGATGAGGGACTGAGATAGCGACGATGGACTGAGACAGCGATGATGGATGGAGACAGGGATGACGGACTGAGATAGCGACGATGGACTGACACAGCGATGATGGATGGAGACAGGGATGAGGGACTGAGACAGCGATGATGGATGGAGACAGGGATGAGGGACTGAGATAGCGACGATGGATGGAGACAGGGACGAGGGACTGAGACAGCGATGATGGAGGAGACAGGGATGAGGGACTGAGATAGCGACGATGGATGGAGACAGGGACGAGGGACTGAGACAGCGATGATGGATGGAGACAGGGATGAGGGACTGAGATAGCGACGATGGATGGAGACAGGGACGAGGGACTGAGACAGCGATGATGGAGGAGACAGGGATGAGGGACTGAGATAGCGACGATGGATGGAGACAGGGACGAGGGACTGAGACAGCGATGATGGAGGAGACAGGGATGAGGGACTGAGATAGCGACGATGGACTGAGACAGCGATGATGGATGGAGACAGGGATGACGGACTGAGATAGCGACGATGGACTGACACAGCGATGATGGATGGAGACAGGGATGAGGGACTGAGACAGCGATGATGGATGGAGACAGGGATGAGGGACTGAGACAGCGATGATGGATGGAGACAGGGACGAGGGACTGAGACAGCGATGATGGAGGAGACAGGGATGAGGGACTGAGATAGCGACGATGGACTGAGACAGCGATGATGGATGGAAACAGGGACGAGGGACTGAGGGACTGAGACAGCGACGATGGAGGAGACAGGGATGAGGGACTGAGATAGCGATGATGGATGGAGACAGGGATGACGGACTGAGATAGCGACGATGGACTGACACAGCGATGATGGATGGAGACAGGGATGAGGGACTGAGACAGCGATGATGGATGGAGACAGGGATGAGGGACTGAGACAGCGATGATGGAGGAGACAGGGATGAGGGACTGAGATAGCGACGAGGGACTGAAACAGCGATGATGGATGGAGACAGGGATGAGGGACTGAGATAGCGACGATGGACTGACACAGCGATGATGGATGGAGACAGGGATGAGGGACTGAGACAGCGATGATGGATGGAGACAGGGATGAGGGACTGAGATAGCGACGATGGATGGAGACAGGGACGAGGGACTGAGACAGCGATGATGGAGGAGACAGGGATGAGGGACTGAGACAGCGACGATGAACTGAGGGACTGAGGCAGCGACGATGGACTGAGACAGCGACGAGAGACTGAGACAGCGATGATGGATGGAGACAGGGATGACGGACTGAGATAGCGACGATGGACTGACACAGCGATGATGGATGGAGACAGGGATGAGGGACTGAGACAGCGATGATGGATGGAGACAGGGATGAGGGACTGAGACAGCGATGATGGAGGAGACAGGGATGAGGGACTGAGATAGCGACGAGGGACTGAAACAGCGATGATGGATGGAGACAGGGATGAGGGACTGAGATAGCGACGATGGACTGACACAGCGATGATGGATGGAGACAGGGATGAGGGACTGAGACAGCGATGATGGATGGAGACAGGGATGAGGGACTGAGATAGCGACGATGGATGGAGACAGGGACGAGGGACTGAGACAGCGATGATGGAGGAGACAGGGATGAGGGACTGAGATAGCGACGATGGATGGAGACAGGGACGAGGGACTGAGACAGCGATGATGGAGGAGACAGGGATGAGGGACTGAGATAGCGACGATGGACTGAGACAGCGATGATGGATGGAGACAGGGATGACGGACTGAGATAGCGACGATGGACTGACACAGCGATGATGGATGGAGACAGGGATGAGGGACTGAGACAGCGATGATGGATGGAGACAGGGACGAGGGACTGAGATAGCGACGAGGGACTGAAACAGCGATGATGGTTGGAGACAGGGATGAGGGACTGAGATAGCGACGATGGACTGACACAGCGATGATGGATGGAGACAGGGATGAGGGACTGAGACAGCGATGATGGATGGAGACAGGGATGAGGGACTGAGATAGCGACGATGGATGGAGACAGGGACGAGGGACTGAGACAGCGATGATGGAGGAGACAGGGATGAGGGACTGAGATAGCGACGATGGATGGAGACAGGGACGAGGGACTGAGACAGCGATGATGGAGGAGACAGGGATGAGGGACTGAGATAGCGACGATGGACTGAGACAGCGATGATGGATGGAGACAGGGATGACGGACTGAGATAGCGACGATGGACTGACACAGCGATGATGGATGGAGACAGGGATGAGGGACTGAGACAGCGATGATGGATGGAGACAGGGATGAGGGACTGAGATAGCGACGATGGATGGAGACAGGGACGAGGGACTGAGACAGCGATGATGGAGGAGACAGGGATGAGGGACTGAGATAGCGACGATGGATGGAGACAGGGACGAGGGACTGAGACAGCGATGATGGATGGAGACAGGGATGAGGGACTGAGATAGCGACGATGGATGGAGACAGGGACGAGGGACTGAGACAGCGATGATGGAGGAGACAGGGATGAGGGACTGAGATAGCGACGATGGATGGAGACAGGGACGAGGGACTGAGACAGCGATGATGGAGGAGACAGGGATGAGGGACTGAGATAGCGACGATGGACTGAGACAGCGATGATGGATGGAGACAGGGATGACGGACTGAGATAGCGACGATGGACTGACACAGCGATGATGGATGGAGACAGGGATGAGGGACTGAGACAGCGATGATGGATGGAGACAGGGATGAGGGACTGAGACAGCGATGATGGATGGAGACAGGGACGAGGGACTGAGACAGCGATGATGGAGGAGACAGGGATGAGGGACTGAGATAGCGACGATGGACTGAGACAGCGATGATGGATGGAAACAGGGACGAGGGACTGAGGGACTGAGACAGCGACGATGGAGGAGACAGGGATGAGGGACTGAGATAGCGATGATGGATGGAGACAGGGATGACGGACTGAGATAGCGACGATGGACTGACACAGCGATGATGGATGGAGACAGGGATGAGGGACTGAGACAGCGATGATGGATGGAGACAGGGATGAGGGACTGAGACAGCGATGATGGAGGAGACAGGGATGAGGGACTGAGATAGCGACGAGGGACTGAAACAGCGATGATGGATGGAGACAGGGATGAGGGACTGAGATAGCGACGATGGACTGACACAGCGATGATGGATGGAGACAGGGATGAGGGACTGAGACAGCGATGATGGATGGAGACAGGGATGAGGGACTGAGATAGCGACGATGGATGGAGACAGGGACGAGGGACTGAGACAGCGATGATGGAGGAGACAGGGATGAGGGACTGAGACAGCGACGATGAACTGAGGGACTGAGGCAGCGACGATGGACTGAGACAGCGACGAGAGACTGAGACAGCGATGATGGATGGAGACAGGGATGACGGACTGAGATAGCGACGATGGACTGACACAGCGATGATGGATGGAGACAGGGATGAGGGACTGAGACAGCGATGATGGATGGAGACAGGGATGAGGGACTGAGACAGCGATGATGGAGGAGACAGGGATGAGGGACTGAGATAGCGACGAGGGACTGAAACAGCGATGATGGATGGAGACAGGGATGAGGGACTGAGATAGCGACGATGGACTGACACAGCGATGATGGATGGAGACAGGGATGAGGGACTGAGACAGCGATGATGGATGGAGACAGGGATGAGGGACTGAGATAGCGACGATGGATGGAGACAGGGACGAGGGACTGAGACAGCGATGATGGAGGAGACAGGGATGAGGGACTGAGATAGCGACGATGGATGGAGACAGGGACGAGGGACTGAGACAGCGATGATGGAGGAGACAGGGATGAGGGACTGAGATAGCGACGATGGACTGAGACAGCGATGATGGATGGAGACAGGGATGACGGACTGAGATAGCGACGATGGACTGACACAGCGATGATGGATGGAGACAGGGATGAGGGACTGAGACAGCGATGATGGATGGAGACAGGGACGAGGGACTGAGATAGCGACGAGGGACTGAAACAGCGATGATGGTTGGAGACAGGGATGAGGGACTGAGATAGCGACGATGGACTGACACAGCGATGATGGATGGAGACAGGGATGAGGGACTGAGACAGCGATGATGGATGGAGACAGGGATGAGGGACTGAGATAGCGACGATGGATGGAGACAGGGACGAGGGACTGAGACAGCGATGATGGAGGAGACAGGGATGAGGGACTGAGATAGCGACGATGGATGGAGACAGGGACGAGGGACTGAGACAGCGATGATGGAGGAGACAGGGATGAGGGACTGAGATAGCGACGATGGATGGAGACAGGGACGAGGGACTGAGACAGCGATGATGGAGGAGACAGGGATGAGGGACTGAGATAGCGACGATGGATGGAGACAGGGACGAGGGACTGAGACAGCGATGATGGAGGAGACAGGGATGAGGGACTGAGATAGCGACGATGGACTGAGACAGCGATGATGGATGGAGACAGGGATGACGGACTGAGATAGCGACGATGGACTGACACAGCGATGATGGATGGAGACAGGGATGAGGGACTGAGACAGCGATGATGGATGGAGACAGGGATGAGGGACTGAGATAGCGACGATGGATGGAGACAGGGACGAGGGACTGAGACAGCGATGATGGAGGAGACAGGGATGAGGGACTGAGATAGCGACGATGGATGGAGACAGGGACGAGGGACTGAGACAGCGATGATGGATGGAGACAGGGATGAGGGACTGAGATAGCGACGATGGATGGAGACAGGGACGAGGGACTGAGACAGCGATGATGGAGGAGACAGGGATGAGGGACTGAGATAGCGACGATGGATGGAGACAGGGACGAGGGACTGAGACAGCGATGATGGAGGAGACAGGGATGAGGGACTGAGATAGCGACGATGGACTGAGACAGCGATGATGGATGGAGACAGGGATGACGGACTGAGATAGCGACGATGGACTGACACAGCGATGATGGATGGAGACAGGGATGAGGGACTGAGACAGCGATGATGGATGGAGACAGGGATGAGGGACTGAGACAGCGATGATGGATGGAGACAGGGACGAGGGACTGAGACAGCGATGATGGAGGAGACAGGGATGAGGGACTGAGATAGCGACGATGGACTGAGACAGCGATGATGGATGGAAACAGGGACGAGGGACTGAGGGACTGAGACAGCGACGATGGAGGAGACAGGGATGAGGGACTGAGATAGCGATGATGGATGGAGACAGGGATGACGGACTGAGACAGCGATGATGGAGGAGACAGGGATGAGGGACTGAGATAGCGACGATGGACTGAGACAGCGATGATGGATGGAGACAGGGATGACGGACTGAGATAGCGACGATGGACTGACACAGCGATGATGGATGGAGACAGGGATGAGGGACTGAGACAGCGATGATGGATGGAGACAGGGATGAGGGACTGAGACAGCGATGATGGATGGAGACAGGGACGAGGGACTGAGACAGCGATGATGGAGGAGACAGGGATGACGGACTGAGATAGCGACGATGGACTGACACAGCGATGATGGATGGAGACAGGGATGAGGGACTGAGACAGCGATGATGGATGGAGACAGGGATGAGGGACTGAGACAGCGATGATGGATGGAGACAGGGATGACGGACTGAGATAGCGACGATGGACTGACACAGCGATGATGGATGGAGACAGGGATGAGGGACTGAGACAGCGATGATGGATGGAGACAGGGATGAGGGACTGAGACAGCGATGATGGATGGAGACAGGGACGAGGGACTGAGACAGCGATGATGGAGGAGACAGGGATGACGGACTGAGATAGCGACGATGGACTGACACAGCGATGATGGATGGAGACAGGGATGAGGGACTGAGACAGCGATGATGGATGGAGACAGGGATGAGGGACTGAGACAGCGATGATGGATGGAGACAGGGACGAGGGACTGAGACAGCGATGATGGAGGAGACAGGGATGAGGGACTGAGATAGCGACGATGGACTGAGACAGCGATGATGGATGGAAACAGGGACGAGGGACTGAGGGACTGAGACAGCGACGATGGACTGAGACAGCGACGATGAACTGAGGGACTGAGACAGCGACGATGGACTGAGACAGCGACGATGGACTGAGACAGCGACGATGAACTGAGGGACTGAGGCAGCGACGATGGACTGAGACAGCGACGAGAGACTGAGACAGCGATGATGGATGGAGACAGGGATGACGGACTGAGATAGCGACGATGGACTGACACAGCGATGATGGATGGAGACAGGGATGAGGGACTGAGACAGCGATGATGGATGGAGACAGGGATGAGGGACTGAGACAGCGATGATGGAGGAGACAGGGATGAGGGACTGAGATAGCGACGAGGGACTGAAACAGCGATGATGGATGGAGACAGGGATGAGGGACTGAGATAGCGACGATGGACTGACACAGCGATGATGGATGGAGACAGGGATGAGGGACTGAGACAGCGATGATGGATGGAGACAGGGATGAGGGACTGAGATAGCGACGATGGATGGAGACAGGGACGAGGGACTGAGACAGCGATGATGGAGGAGACAGGGATGAGGGACTGAGATAGCGACGATGGATGGAGACAGGGACGAGGGACTGAGACAGCGATGATGGAGGAGACAGGGATGAGGGACTGAGATAGCGACGATGGACTGAGACAGCGATGATGGATGGAGACAGGGATGACGGACTGAGATAGCGACGATGGACTGACACAGCGATGATGGATGGAGACAGGGATGAGGGACTGAGACAGCGATGATGGATGGAGACAGGGATGAGGGACTGAGACAGCGATGATGGATGGAGACAGGGACGAGGGACTGAGACAGCGATGATGGAGGAGACAGGGATGAGGGACTGAGATAGCGACGATGGACTGAGACAGCGATGATGGATGGAAACAGGGACGAGGGACTGAGGGACTGAGACAGCGACGATGGACTGAAACAGCGATGATGGTTGGAGACAGGGATGAGGGACTGAGATAGCGACGATGGACTGACACAGCGATGATGGATGGAGACAGGGATGAGGGACTGAGACAGCGATGATGGATGGAGACAGGGATGAGGGACTGAGATAGCGACGATGGATGGAGACAGGGACGAGGGACTGAGACAGCGATGATGGAGGAGACAGGGATGAGGGACTGAGATAGCGACGATGGACTGAGACAGCGATGATGGATGGAGACAGGGATGACGGACTGAGATAGCGACGATGGACTGACACAGCGATGATGGATGGAGACAGGGATGAGGGACTGAGACAGCGATGATGGATGGAGACAGGGATGAGGGACTGAGATAGCGACGATGGATGGAGACAGGGACGAGGGACTGAGACAGCGATGATGGAGGAGACAGGGATGAGGGACTGAGATAGCGACGATGGATGGAGACAGGGACGAGGGACTGAGACAGCGATGATGGATGGAGACAGGGATGAGGGACTGAGATAGCGACGATGGATGGAGACAGGGACGAGGGACTGAGACAGCGATGATGGAGGAGACAGGGATGAGGGACTGAGATAGCGACGATGGATGGAGACAGGGACGAGGGACTGAGACAGCGATGATGGAGGAGACAGGGATGAGGGACTGAGATAGCGACGATGGACTGAGACAGCGATGATGGATGGAGACAGGGATGACGGACTGAGATAGCGACGATGGACTGACACAGCGATGATGGATGGAGACAGGGATGAGGGACTGAGACAGCGATGATGGATGGAGACAGGGATGAGGGACTGAGACAGCGATGATGGATGGAGACAGGGACGAGGGACTGAGACAGCGATGATGGAGGAGACAGGGATGAGGGACTGAGATAGCGACGATGGACTGAGACAGCGATGATGGATGGAAACAGGGACGAGGGACTGAGGGACTGAGACAGCGACGATGGAGGAGACAGGGATGAGGGACTGAGATAGCGATGATGGATGGAGACAGGGATGACGGACTGAGATAGCGACGATGGACTGACACAGCGATGATGGATGGAGACAGGGATGAGGGACTGAGACAGCGATGATGGATGGAGACAGGGATGAGGGACTGAGACAGCGATGATGGAGGAGACAGGGATGAGGGACTGAGATAGCGACGAGGGACTGAAACAGCGATGATGGATGGAGACAGGGATGAGGGACTGAGATAGCGACGATGGACTGACACAGCGATGATGGATGGAGACAGGGATGAGGGACTGAGACAGCGATGATGGATGGAGACAGGGATGAGGGACTGAGATAGCGACGATGGATGGAGACAGGGACGAGGGACTGAGACAGCGATGATGGAGGAGACAGGGATGAGGGACTGAGACAGCGACGATGAACTGAGGGACTGAGGCAGCGACGATGGACTGAGACAGCGACGAGAGACTGAGACAGCGATGATGGATGGAGACAGGGATGACGGACTGAGATAGCGACGATGGACTGACACAGCGATGATGGATGGAGACAGGGATGAGGGACTGAGACAGCGATGATGGATGGAGACAGGGATGAGGGACTGAGACAGCGATGATGGAGGAGACAGGGATGAGGGACTGAGATAGCGACGAGGGACTGAAACAGCGATGATGGATGGAGACAGGGATGAGGGACTGAGATAGCGACGATGGACTGACACAGCGATGATGGATGGAGACAGGGATGAGGGACTGAGACAGCGATGATGGATGGAGACAGGGATGAGGGACTGAGATAGCGACGATGGATGGAGACAGGGACGAGGGACTGAGACAGCGATGATGGAGGAGACAGGGATGAGGGACTGAGATAGCGACGATGGATGGAGACAGGGACGAGGGACTGAGACAGCGATGATGGAGGAGACAGGGATGAGGGACTGAGATAGCGACGATGGACTGAGACAGCGATGATGGATGGAGACAGGGATGACGGACTGAGATAGCGACGATGGACTGACACAGCGATGATGGATGGAGACAGGGATGAGGGACTGAGACAGCGATGATGGATGGAGACAGGGACGAGGGACTGAGATAGCGACGAGGGACTGAAACAGCGATGATGGTTGGAGACAGGGATGAGGGACTGAGATAGCGACGATGGACTGACACAGCGATGATGGATGGAGACAGGGATGAGGGACTGAGACAGCGATGATGGATGGAGACAGGGATGAGGGACTGAGATAGCGACGATGGATGGAGACAGGGACGAGGGACTGAGACAGCGATGATGGAGGAGACAGGGATGAGGGACTGAGATAGCGACGATGGATGGAGACAGGGACGAGGGACTGAGACAGCGATGATGGAGGAGACAGGGATGAGGGACTGAGATAGCGACGATGGATGGAGACAGGGACGAGGGACTGAGACAGCGATGATGGAGGAGACAGGGATGAGGGACTGAGATAGCGACGATGGATGGAGACAGGGACGAGGGACTGAGACAGCGATGATGGAGGAGACAGGGATGAGGGACTGAGATAGCGACGATGGACTGAGACAGCGATGATGGATGGAGACAGGGATGACGGACTGAGATAGCGACGATGGACTGACACAGCGATGATGGATGGAGACAGGGATGAGGGACTGAGACAGCGATGATGGATGGAGACAGGGATGAGGGACTGAGATAGCGACGATGGATGGAGACAGGGACGAGGGACTGAGACAGCGATGATGGAGGAGACAGGGATGAGGGACTGAGATAGCGACGATGGATGGAGACAGGGACGAGGGACTGAGACAGCGATGATGGATGGAGACAGGGATGAGGGACTGAGATAGCGACGATGGATGGAGACAGGGACGAGGGACTGAGACAGCGATGATGGAGGAGACAGGGATGAGGGACTGAGATAGCGACGATGGATGGAGACAGGGACGAGGGACTGAGACAGCGATGATGGAGGAGACAGGGATGAGGGACTGAGATAGCGACGATGGACTGAGACAGCGATGATGGATGGAGACAGGGATGACGGACTGAGATAGCGACGATGGACTGACACAGCGATGATGGATGGAGACAGGGATGAGGGACTGAGACAGCGATGATGGATGGAGACAGGGATGAGGGACTGAGACAGCGATGATGGATGGAGACAGGGACGAGGGACTGAGACAGCGATGATGGAGGAGACAGGGATGAGGGACTGAGATAGCGACGATGGACTGAGACAGCGATGATGGATGGAAACAGGGACGAGGGACTGAGGGACTGAGACAGCGACGATGGAGGAGACAGGGATGAGGGACTGAGATAGCGACGATGGATGGAGACAGGGACGAGGGACTGAGACAGCGATGATGGAGGAGACAGGGATGAGGGACTGAGATAGCGACGATGGACTGAGACAGCGATGATGGATGGAGACAGGGATGACGGACTGAGATAGCGACGATGGACTGACACAGCGATGATGGATGGAGACAGGGATGAGGGACTGAGACAGCGATGATGGATGGAGACAGGGATGAGGGACTGAGATAGCGACGATGGATGGAGACAGGGACGAGGGACTGAGACAGCGATGATGGAGGAGACAGGGATGAGGGACTGAGATAGCGACGATGGACTGAGACAGCGATGATGGATGGAGACAGGGATGACGGACTGAGATAGCGACGATGGACTGACACAGCGATGATGGATGGAGACAGGGATGAGGGACTGAGACAGCGATGATGGATGGAGACAGGGACGAGGGACTGAGATAGCGACGAGGGACTGAAACAGCGATGATGGTTGGAGACAGGGATGAGGGACTGAGATAGCGACGATGGACTGAGACAGCGATGATGGATGGAGACAGGGATGACGGACTGAGATAGCGACGATGGACTGACACAGCGATGATGGATGGAGACAGGGATGAGGGACTGAGACAGCGATGATGGATGGAGACAGGGACGAGGGACTGAGATAGCGACGAGGGACTGACACAGCGATGATGGATGGAGACAGGGATGAGGGACTGAGACAGCGATGATGGATGGAGACAGGGACGAGGGACTGAGATAGCGACGAGGGACTGAAACAGCGATGATGGTTGGAGACAGGGATGAGGGACTGAGATAGCGACGATGGACTGACACAGCGATGATGGATGGAGACAGGGATGAGGGACTGAGACAGCGATGATGGATGGAGACAGGGATGAGGGACTGAGATAGCGACGATGGATGGAGACAGGGACGAGGGACTGAGACAGCGATGGTGGAGGAGACAGGGATGAGGGACTGAGATAGCGACGATGGATGGAGACAGGGACGAGGGACTGAGACAGCGATGATGGAGGAGACAGGGATGAGGGACTGAGATAGCGACGATGGATGGAGACAGGGACGAGGGACTGAGACAGCGATGATGGAGGAGACAGGGATGAGGGACTGAGATAGCGACGATGGATGGAGACAGGGACGAGGGACTGAGACAGCGATGATGGAGGAGACAGGGATGAGGGACTGAGATAGCGACGATGGACTGAGACAGCGATGATGGATGGAGACAGGGATGACGGACTGAGATAGCGACGATGGACTGACACAGCGATGATGGATGGAGACAGGGATGAGGGACTGAGACAGCGATGATGGATGGAGACAGGGATGAGGGACTGAGATAGCGACGATGGATGGAGACAGGGACGAGGGACTGAGACAGCGATGATGGAGGAGACAGGGATGAGGGACTGAGATAGCGACGATGGATGGAGACAGGGACGAGGGACTGAGACAGCGATGATGGATGGAGACAGGGATGAGGGACTGAGATAGCGACGATGGATGGAGACAGGGACGAGGGACTGAGACAGCGATGATGGAGGAGACAGGGATGAGGGACTGAGATAGCGACGATGGATGGAGACAGGGACGAGGGACTGAGACAGCGATGATGGAGGAGACAGGGATGAGGGACTGAGATAGCGACGATGGACTGAGACAGCGATGATGGATGGAGACAGGGATGACGGACTGAGATAGCGACGATGGACTGACACAGCGATGATGGATGGAGACAGGGATGAGGGACTGAGACAGCGATGATGGATGGAGACAGGGATGAGGGACTGAGACAGCGATGATGGATGGAGACAGGGACGAGGGACTGAGACAGCGATGATGGAGGAGACAGGGATGAGGGACTGAGATAGCGACGATGGACTGAGACAGCGATGATGGATGGAAACAGGGACGAGGGACTGAGGGACTGAGACAGCGACGATGGAGGAGACAGGGATGAGGGACTGAGATAGCGACGATGGATGGAGACAGGGACGAGGGACTGAGACAGCGATGATGGAGGAGACAGGGATGAGGGACTGAGATAGCGACGATGGACTGAGACAGCGATGATGGATGGAGACAGGGATGACGGACTGAGATAGCGACGATGGACTGACACAGCGATGATGGATGGAGACAGGGATGAGGGACT
Source organism: Trichopoda pennipes (assembly GCA_030448955.1). Classification (NCBI taxonomy): domain Eukaryota; kingdom Metazoa; phylum Arthropoda; class Insecta; order Diptera; family Tachinidae; genus Trichopoda; species Trichopoda pennipes. Next base: position 24,330 of record JASKUP010000467.1, read on the forward strand.
GAGACAGCGATGATGGATGGAGACAGGGATGAGGGACTGAGATAGCGACGATGGATGGAGACAGGGACGAGGGACTGAGACAGCGATGATGGAGGAGACAGGGATGAGGGACTGAGATAGCGACGATGGACTGAGACAGCGATGATGGATGGAGACAGGGATGACGGACTGAGATAGCGACGATGGACTGACACAGCGATGATGGATGGAGACAGGGATGAGGGACTGAGACAGCGATGATGGATGGAGACAGGGACGAGGGACTGAGATAGCGACGAGGGACTGAAACAGCGATGATGGTTGGAGACAGGGATGAGGGACTGAGATAGCGACGATGGACTGACACAGCGATGATGGATGGAGACAGGGATGAGGGACTGAGACAGCGATGATGGATGGAGACAGGGATGAGGGACTGAGATAGCGACGATGGATGGAGACAGGGACGAGGGACTGAGACAGCGATGATGGAGGAGACAGGGATGAGGGACTGAGATAGCGACGATGGATGGAGACAGGGACGAGGGACTGAGACAGCGATGATGGAGGAGACAGGGATGAGGGACTGAGATAGCGACGATGGATGGAGACAGGGACGAGGGACTGAGACAGCGATGATGGAGGAGACAGGGATGAGGGACTGAGATAGCGACGATGGATGGAGACAGGGACGAGGGACTGAGACAGCGATGATGGAGGAGACAGGGATGAGGGACTGAGATAGCGACGATGGACTGAGACAGCGATGATGGATGGAGACAGGGATGACGGACTGAGATAGCGACGATGGACTGACACAGCGATGATGGATGGAGACAGGGATGAGGGACTGAGACAGCGATGATGGATGGAGACAGGGATGAGGGACTGAGATAGCGACGATGGATGGAGACAGGGACGAGGGACTGAGACAGCGATGATGGAGGAGACAGGGATGAGGGACTGAGATAGCGACGATGGATGGAGACAGGGACGAGGGACTGAGACAGCGATGATGGATGGAGACAGGGATGAGGGACTGAGATAGCGACGATGGATGGAGACAGGGACGAGGGACTGAGACAGCGATGATGGAGGAGACAGGGATGAGGGACTGAGATAGCGACGATGGATGGAGACAGGGACGAGGGACTGAGACAGCGATGATGGAGGAGACAGGGATGAGGGACTGAGATAGCGACGATGGACTGAGACAGCGATGATGGATGGAGACAGGGATGACGGACTGAGATAGCGACGATGGACTGACACAGCGATGATGGATGGAGACAGGGATGAGGGACTGAGACAGCGATGATGGATGGAGACAGGGATGAGGGACTGAGACAGCGATGATGGATGGAGACAGGGACGAGGGACTGAGACAGCGATGATGGAGGAGACAGGGATGAGGGACTGAGATAGCGACGATGGACTGAGACAGCGATGATGGATGGAAACAGGGACGAGGGACTGAGGGACTGAGACAGCGACGATGGAGGAGACAGGGATGAGGGACTGAGATAGCGACGATGGATGGAGACAGGGACGAGGGACTGAGACAGCGATGATGGAGGAGACAGGGATGAGGGACTGAGATAGCGACGATGGACTGAGACAGCGATGATGGATGGAGACAGGGATGACGGACTGAGATAGCGACGATGGACTGACACAGCGATGATGGATGGAGACAGGGATGAGGGACTGAGACAGCGATGATGGATGGAGACAGGGATGAGGGACTGAGATAGCGACGATGGATGGAGACAGGGACGAGGGACTGAGACAGCGATGATGGAGGAGACAGGGATGAGGGACTGAGATAGCGACGATGGACTGAGACAGCGATGATGGATGGAGACAGGGATGACGGACTGAGATAGCGACGATGGACTGACACAGCGATGATGGATGGAGACAGGGATGAGGGACTGAGACAGCGATGATGGATGGAGACAGGGACGAGGGACTGAGATAGCGACGAGGGACTGAAACAGCGATGATGGTTGGAGACAGGGATGAGGGACTGAGATAGCGACGATGGACTGACACAGCGATGATGGATGGAGACAGGGATGAGGGACTGAGACAGCGATGATGGATGGAGACAGGGATGAGGGACTGAGATAGCGACGATGGATGGAGACAGGGACGAGGGACTGAGACAGCGATGATGGAGGAGACAGGGATGAGGGACTGAGATAGCGACGATGGATGGAGACAGGGACGAGGGACTGAGACAGCGATGATGGAGGAGACAGGGATGAGGGACTGAGATAGCGACGATGGATGGAGACAGGGACGAGGGACTGAGACAGCGATGATGGAGGAGACAGGGATGAGGGACTGAGATAGCGACGATGGACTGAGACAGCGATGATGGATGGAGACAGGGATGACGGACTGAGATAGCGACGATGGACTGACACAGCGATGATGGATGGAGACAGGGATGAGGGACTGAGACAGCGATGATGGATGGAGACAGGGATGAGGGACTGAGATAGCGACGATGGATGGAGACAGGGACGAGGGACTGAGACAGCGATGATGGAGGAGACAGGGATGAGGGACTGAGATAGCGACGATGGATGGAGACAGGGACGAGGGACTGAGACAGCGATGATGGATGGAGACAGGGATGAGGGACTGAGATAGCGACGATGGATGGAGACAGGGACGAGGGACTGAGACAGCGATGATGGAGGAGACAGGGATGAGGGACTGAGATAGCGACGATGGATGGAGACAGGGACGAGGGACTGAGACAGCGATGATGGAGGAGACAGGGATGAGGGACTGAGATAGCGACGATGGACTGAGACAGCGATGATGGATGGAGACAGGGATGACGGACTGAGATAGCGACGATGGACTGACACAGCGATGATGGATGGAGACAGGGATGAGGGACTGAGACAGCGATGATGGATGGAGACAGGGATGAGGGACTGAGACAGCGATGATGGATGGAGACAGGGACGAGGGACTGAGACAGCGATGATGGAGGAGACAGGGATGAGGGACTGAGATAGCGACGATGGACTGAGACAGCGATGATGGATGGAAACAGGGACGAGGGACTGAGGGACTGAGACAGCGACGATGGACTGAGACAGCGACGATGAACTGAGGGACTGAGACAGCGACGATGGACTGAGACAGCGACGATGGACTGAGACAGCGACGATGAACTGAGGGACTGAGACAGCGACGAGAGACTGAGACAGCGATGATGGATGGAGACAGGGATGACGGACTGAGATAGCGACGATGGACTGACACAGCGATGATGGATGGAGACAGGGATGAGGGACTGAGACAGCGATGATGGATGGAGACAGGGATGAGGGACTGAGACAGCGATGATGGAGGAGACAG
>JASKUP010000468.1:0-14852 GCA_030448955.1 Trichopoda pennipes
ACTAGAATACACTAAAATATACTAGAATACACTAAAATATACTAAAATACACTAAAATATACTAAAATACACTAAAATATACTAGAATACACTAAAATATACTACAATGCACTAAAATATACTAGAATAAACTAAAATATACTACAATACACTAAAATATACTAAAATACACTAAAATATACTAGAATAGGCTAAAATATACTAAAATACACTAAAATATACTAAAATACACTAGAATATACTAAAATACACTAAAGTACAATATACTATAATACACTAAATTGTACTAAAATATACTAAAATAAACTAAAATATACTAAAATAACTAAAACATACTAAAATACACTAAAATATACTAAAATACAATAAAACATACTAAAATACACTAAAATATACTAAAATACACTAAAATATACTAAAATACACTAAAATATACTAAAATACACTAAAATATACTAGAATACACTAAAATATACTACAATACACTAAAATATACTAAAATACACTAAAATATACTAGAATACACTAAAATATACTAAAATGCACTAAAATATACTAGAATAAACTAAAATATACTAGAATAGACTAAAATATACTAAAGTACACTAAAATATACTAAAATACACTAAAATATACTAGAATACACTAAAATATACTAAAATGCACTAAAATATACTAGAATACACTAAAATATACTAGAATAGACTAAAATATACTAAAATATACTAAAGTACACCAAAATATACTAAAATACAATAAAATATACTAAAATACACTAAAATGTGCTAAAATATACTAAAATATACTAGAATAGACTAAAATATACTAAAATTCACTAAAATATACTAAAATACACTAAAATAAACTAGAATACACTAAAATATACTAAAATACACTAAAATATACTAAAATACAATAAAATATACTAAAATACACAAAAATGTGCTAAAATATACTAAAATATACTAGAATAGACTAAAATATACTAAAATTCACTAAAATATACTAAAATACACTAAAATATACTAGAATACACTAAAATATACTAGAATACACTAAAATATACTAAAATACACTAAAATATACTAAAATACATTAAAGTATACTAGAATACACTAAAATATACTAGAATACACTAAAATATACTAAAATGCACTAAAATATACTAGAATAAACTAAAATATACTAGAATAGACTAAAATATACTAAAATATACTAAAGTACACTAAAATATACTAAAATACAATAAAATATACTAAAATACACTAAAATATACTAAAATACACTAGAATATACTAAAATACACTAAAGCACAATATACTATAATACACTAAAATATACTAAAATATACTTAAATAAACTAAAATATAGTAAAATACACTAAAACATACTAAAATACACTAAAATATACTAAAATACACTAAAATATACTGGAATACACTAAAATATACTAAAATACACTAAAATATACTAAAATACACTAAAATATACTAAAATACACTAGAATATACTAAAATACACTAAAGTACAATATACTATAATACACTAAAATATACTAAAATATACTAAAGTACACTAAAATATACTAAAATACAATTAAATATACTAAAATACACTAAAATATACTAAAATACACTAGAATATACTAAAATACACTAAAGTACAATATACTATAATACACAAATTGTACTAAAATATACTAAAATAAACTAAAATATACTAAAATAACTAAAACATACTAAAATACACTAAAATATACTAAAATACACTAAAATATACTAAAATACACTAAAATATACTAAAATACACTAAAATATACTAGAATACACTAAAATATACTACAATACACTAAAATATACTAAAATACACTAAAATATACTAGAATAGGCTAAAATATACTAAAATACACTAAAATATACTAAAATACACTAAAATATACTAGAATACACTAAAATATACTAAAATGCACTAAAATATACTAGAATAAACTAAAATATACTAGAATAGACTAAAATATACTAAAGTACACTAAAATATACTAAAATACAATAAAATATACTAAAATACACTAAAATATACTAAAATACACTAGAATATACTAAAATACACTAAAGTACAATATACTATAATACACTAAATTGTACTAAAATATACTAAAATAAACTAAAATATACTAAAATAACTAAAACATACTAAAATACACTAAAATATACTAAAATACACTAAAATATACTAAAATACACTAAAATATACTAAAATACACTAAAATATACTAGAATACACTAAAATATACCAGAATACACTAAAATATACTAAAATGGACTAAAATATACTTGAATAAACTAAAATATACTAGAATAGACTAAAATATACTAAAATATACTAAAGTACACTAAAATATACTAAAATACAATAAAATATACTAAAATACACTGAAATATACTAAAGTACACTAGAATATACTAAAATACACTAAATTATACTAAAATATACTAAAATACACTAAAATATACTAAAATATACAAAAACATACTAAAACACACTAAAATATACTAAAATACACTAAAATATACTAAAATACACTAAAATATACTAGAATACAATAAAATATACTAAAATTCACTAAAATATACTAGAATAAACTAAAATATACTAGAATAGACTAAAATATGCTAAAACATACTAAAATACACTATAATATACAAAATACACTAAAATATACTAAAATACACTAAAACATACTAGAATACACTAAAATATACTAAAATGTACTAAAATATACTAGAATACACTAAAATATACTAGAATAATTTAAAATATACTAAAATATACTAAAGTACACCAAAATATACTAAAATACACTAAAATATACTAAAATACACTAAAACATACTAAAATACACTAAAATATACTAAAATACACTAAAATATACTAAAATACACTAAAATATACTAGAATACACTAAAATATACTAAAATGCACTAAAATATACTAGAATAAACTAAAATATACTAGAATAGACTAAAATATACTAAAGTACACTAAAATATACAAAAATACAATAAAATATACTAAAACACACTAAAATATACCAAAATACACTAGAATATACTAAAATACACTAAAGTACAATATACTATAATACACTAAATTGTACTAAAATATACTAAAATAAACTAAAATATACTAAAATAACTAAAACATACTAAAATACACTAAAATATACTAAAATACACTAAAATATACTAAAATACACTAAAATATACTAAAATACACTAAAATATACTAGAATACACTAAAATATACTAGAATACACTAAAATATACTGAAATGGACTAAAATATACTTGAATAAACTAAAATATACTAGAATAGACTAAAATATACTAAAGTACACTAAAATATACTAAAATACAATAAAATATACTAAAATACACTGAAATATACTAAAATACACTAGAATATACTAAAATACACTAAATTATACTAAAATATACTAAAATACACTAAAATATACTAAAATATACAAAAACATACTAAAATACACTAAAATATACTAGAATACACTAAAATATACTAAAATACACTAAAATATACTAAAATACACTAAAATATACTAGAATAGGCTAAAATATACTAAAATATACAAAAATACACCAAAATTTACTAAACTACACTAAAATATACTGAAATACACTAAAATATACTAAAATACACTAAAATATACTAGAATACACTAAAATATACTAAAATGCACTAAAATATACTAGAATAAACTAAAATATACTAGAATAGACTAAAATATACTAAAGTACACTAAAATATACTAAAATACAATAAAATATACTAAAATACACTAAAATATACTAAAATACACTAGAATATACTAAAATACACTAAAGTATAATATACTATAATACACTAAATTATACTAAAATATACTAAAATACACTAAAATATACTAAAATACACTAAAACATACTAAAATACACTAAAATATACTAAAATACACTAAAATATACTAAAATACACTAAAATATACTAGAATACACTAAAATATACTAAAATGCACTAAAATATACTAGAATAAACTAAAATATACTAGAATAGACTAAAATATACTAAAGTACACTAAAATATACTAAAATACAATAAAATATAATAAAATACACTAAAATATACCAAAATACACTAGAATATACTAAAATACACTAAAATACAATATACTATAATACACTAAATTATACTAAAATATACTAAAATATATTAGAATACACTAAAATATATTAAAATATACTAAAATACACTAAAATATACTAAAATACAATAAAATATACTAAAATACACTAAGCCATACTAAAATACACTAAAATAGATTAAAACACACTAAAATAAAATAAAATACCCTAAAATATACTAAAATACACTAAAATATACTAAAATGCACTAAAATATACTAGAATACACTAAAATATACTAAAATACACTAAAATATGCTAAAATGCACTAAAATATACTAGAATAAACTAAAATATACTAGAATAGACTAAAATATACTAAAGTACACTAAAATATGCTAAAATATACTAGAATACACTAAAATATACTAAATTCACTAAAATATACTAAAATACACTAAAATACTTTAGAATACACTAAAATATACTAAAATACACTAAAATATACTAAAATACACTAAAATATACTAGAATAGGCTAAAATAAACTAAAATATATAAAAATACACTCAAATTTACTAAACTACACTAAAATATACTAAAATACACTAAAATATACTAAAATACACTAAAACATACTAGAATACACTAAAATATACTAAAATGCACTAAAATATACTAGAATAAACTAAAATATACTAGAATAGACTAAAATATACTAAAGTACACTAAAATACACTAAAATACAAAAAATATACTAAAATACACTAAAATGTACTAAAATACACTAGAATATACTAAAATACACTAAAGTTCAATATACTATAATACACTAAATTACACTAAAATATACTAAAATACACTAAAATAACTAAAACATACTAAAATACACTAAAATATACTAAAATACACTAAAATATACTAAAATACACTAAAATATACTAAAATACACTAAAATATACTAGAATACACTAAAATATACCAGAATACACTAAAATATACTAAAATGGACTAAAATATACTTGAATAAACTAAAATATACTAGAATAGACTAAAATATACTAAAATATACTAAAGTACACTAAAATATACTAAAATACAATAAAATATACTAAAATACACTGAAATATACTAAAGTACACTAGAATATACTAAAATACACTAAATTATACTAAAATATACTAAAATACACTAAAATATACTAAAATATACAAAAACATACTAAAACACACTAAAATATACTAATATACACTAAAATATACTAAAATACACTAAAATATACTAGAATACAATAAAATATACTAAAATTCACTAAAATATACTAGAATAAACTAAAATATACTAGAATAGACTAAAATATGCTAAAACGTACTAAAATACACTATAATATACAAAATACACTAAAATATACTAAAATACACTAAAACATACTAGAATACACTAAAATGCACTAAAATATACTAGAATACACTAAAATATACTAGAATCATTTAAAATATACTAAAATATACTAAAGTACACCATCATGTCATGTTTTGTATCTTCTGAAAGTAGTTTAGTTTTTAACTCTTTGAGCTGGTTGTTGGCGCCAGTAAAATTGGTTGCATTATCGCAGAAAACGCGTCTGGGTAAGCCTCGTCGACTGACAAAACGTTTTAAACAAAGAATAAAGTTGTTTGTTGAGAGGTCCGAAACGAGCTCTAAATGAATTGCTTTCGAACTAAAACATACAAATACTGCTATGTAAGTTTTGTAAGGTACTTTGCCACGAATTCTGTACGATGTGATGAATGGGCCGCAAAAGTCGATACCAGTTATCAGGAAAGGTCGTTGTGCTCTTAAGCGATCAGCTGGTAAATTGCCCATTATCTGACTAAGTAATTTTGGCTTGTAGTGAAAACAGTGAATGCAACTTCGAACCACCTTTCGAACGATTTCTCTTGCATTTATTACCCATATCTTTTGGCGAAGTATACCAAGTAAGACCTTTGGGCCAGCATGTAGGTACAATCGATGTAAATGTTCAATGTAGAGTTTGACAAAACGATGGGTTTTTGGCAGTAAAGCAGGGAAGCGAGCATCGTAAGAGATTGGAGCATTTGAAAGTCTTCCACCGACTCGAACAATGTTGTAGTTATTGCTATCAATCTGCATTTGATGTACAAATGGTGCCAATTTTTGCAAATACGGCTGTACGAATTTATTGTTTAAAAGAGCAGTTATTTCTACAGCAAAGGTTTTTTGTTGTATATGTGCCACAATTTTCCAAAATGTGTCTTCCGTCTCATACGGCGAAAGATGAATGACATGATTTGCTTTTAGCGATCGATTAACCTTTGATTTGTTAAAGACCCGAAAAACGTAGGTAAGTATTCGAATAATTTTGAGGTATGAAGAATATCTATCAATGATTTCCTCAATGATTGAGCTTTCAATATCGATAGTGCATTTAAAAACTGCGGGTTTTTTTTGTTCAAGAACTTCTGACGGTTTACTATTCGAGTTAGATGGCCATTGTGACGCATCAGTACCCAAAAATTCTGGGCCACAAAACCACATCGTGTAAGGCAAATTTTCGGCAGTACAACCGCGGGAAACAATATCAGCAGGGTTACTTTTTGACGGTACATGTAGCCAAATTATGTCTCTAGTTTGTTCTTGGAGCTCCGAAACACGATTTGCCACGAAACACTTCAATGTTGACGAGTGCATTTTGAGCCATTGGAGAACTACTTTAGAGTCTGTCCAAAAGTAAACTGAAGAAACAAATTTAAAAATTTTCTGTTTAATTTTTCTCCAAGTTTTATTCAGTAAAACTGCAGCACACAACTCTAAACGAGGTAACGATTGAGCCTTAATAGGAGCTACCTTCGATTTGCTAATCAATAAAGATGATTTATAGTTACCATTTTCATAAACACGATAGTATAGGCAACAACCATACGCTCGTTGCGAGGCATCAGCGAAGCCATGTATTTCTCCGAGTTTATTTTCTGTTGTAAAAACGTAGCGAGGTATTTTAATGCGATGCATGTTTTGAAAATCCTTTTTAATGTGCAGCCATGAAGTTAATACTTGAGATGGTAGAGTATCATCCCAGCCTATATTCTGGACCCACATTTCTTGAAGTAAGATTTTACAGCGAACAACGATCGGGCTCAAAAGACCAAGTAAATCAAAAATTTTTGCTACAGTTGACAAAACGTTGCGTTTGGTGGGTTTAATTTCATCTGGCAAATCAAATCGAAACAAAAATACATCTAGGGCTGTATTCCAAGCCATGCCGAGTGTTTTTCTAATAGTATCCTCTGAATCTTTTATAGAAACCTCTAACGAGTCAGAAGTTGAGAATTCTGAACAATTGCTGTTCCATTGTGCAAGTTGTATACCATGAATGCTGAGAATTTTAATTAGTTCAGCCCTTTTTACCATTAGTTCATTTAAACTGTTAGAACCAGTGAGAACGTCATCGACGTATAAATCTTCACGAAGGACTCTTGATCCAGTTGGATAGCTTGAACGGTGTTGATCTGCAATTAAAAATAAGCTTCTAATTGCCAGAAACGGCGCTGATGAAAGACCATAAGTTATGGTATTTAGCTGAAATACGCTAAGCTCGTCTTTCGGATTCGATCTCCATAGAACCAATTGAAATTTACGGTCAGCTTCATCGATTAGGAATTGGCGGTACATTTTAGATATGTCTGCAGTCAAAGCAAATTTATTTAAACGAAACGAAAAGAGAGTGGTTATTAAATCTTGTTGAATTGTTGGGCCAACCATCAAAATGTTATTCAAGGAATAATTTGAAGTTGTACGTGCTGATCCGTCGAAAACGACACGGAGTTTGGTTGTTGTACTTGTAGGTTTGAGAACACAGTGGTGCGGTATAATATAATGTGGGTGACAAAGAGGACGTGTAAAAGGTGACATGTGACCAAGTGCCACATACTCATCCATAAAATCTACATACATAGTTTTGAGTTTTGGATCTCGTTCAAATCTACGCTCAAGTGCCAAAAATCTTCTCTTAGAGGTTTCAAAGGAATTGCCTAAGCAATCTGGGGTTTGTTTATAAGGCAAACGAACTTGAATTCTTCCATTTGGTAAAGTTTTTGTATTTTCAATAAAATGCGTTTCACAAGCTTGTTCTTCTTCCGAAAATATAGAAGTACTTGTAGTATACTCCTCAACTTCCCAAAATCTTTTCAATGTAGCGTCTAATGTTTCGATTGAAGAATCCATGGCTAAATTGCAAGTGACTGGAGTAGAACTTTGCTGAAATTTTAAATTTCCACCAATAATCCACCCGAAAACTGTATTAATGCATGTGGGTGAACCCTGCCCTAACGAAATGCGGCCATCGAGTAACATATCAAAGAATGTTACTGTGCTAAGCAATAAGTCAATTCGCTGCGGCTTGTGGAATAATGGGTCTGCTAATTGAATTGAATCGGGTATTTTTAGATTTGAAATATCAATAGTTTCTGTAGGCTGATTGGCTGAAATAGACTTTATGACAGAAAACGTTGCCGAAAATTCATAAGAGCAAATACGAGATTTGATGGATGCACAAACAGAAAATTTGCTTTGGGTTTGGACTTCACTTATTCCGCTTACATTTTGACGCCTTTGCTGAAATTTAAGTCTGAGTCTTTTTGCGGCTTCTTCTGTAATAAAATTGATTTCTGAACCGGAATCAAGCAGTACTCTTATCGGTTGAAATGTACCAAAGCTGTCTTTTATTAACACTACAGCAGTGGGTATAATTGCCCTTCTAACAGCACGAGCCAAAAATGAAACAACATTAATGGAACTTGTTGATGGACCTTCAACAGTTTCACATGATTGAGGGTTAGTTTTAGCGAAATGCAGTATTGAATGATGAGCTAACTGACAAATTCGACAACGACCTTTAGAAGGACATTTCGATACTAAGTGACCCTTTCGAAGGCAGTTTATACAATGTCCGTTACGTTTTACAAAATTAAAACGTTCAGAAACTATAAGCGACAAAAAGGAAGAACAAGCTGCAAGTTGATGTTCAGCACTGTTGCAGTATGAGCATTTTGTGTTTGAATTCGAATTCACTAAAGTGGTTGCGCGACGAGCAAAATTTGGTTTTGGTTTTGTACCACCAGAAGCACTTTTACTAATATCATTCTTTCTACCATGGCTTTCTAAAAATTGACATCGACGACTTAAAATGTCATAGCAGGTATCCCAGGAAGGTAACGCGTTGAAATCCAGTTTTTCATCATAATTTTGTTTTGATGCATCGTCGAGTTTCGATAAGACCATGTGAATTATAATCGCATTCATAACATCCACTTCTGATCCAAGCGACAAAAGTGAACCACGAATTGCAGATACGGTATCAATTATATTTCGCAGTGAAACGCTATCACCTTTAGACATTTGAGAAATATTAAATAAGGCAGTAACGTGTTCCAAGAAGATGAGTACCTTGTTGTCATAACGCTTCTGCAACCTGTTAAGAGCTTTCGGGTAATTTTCCTCCGTTACTTGAAATGGTTCAATGACTGCAAGAGCTTGACCAGACAGACAATTTAACAAATAGTTGAATTTATCGATTGGGGTTAATGATGAATTTTCATGTACCATGTTGTTGAATGTTGCTATGAACCGTTTGTACTCTGCGTACTTTCCATCAAAGCGAGGTAATTTCAAAGAAGGCAAACGAATTTGATTATGCAAGCCAGCTGTTGCGTTGAGAAAACTTTGTTCTACTGGTATTGCATAATTACCTTTGTTAATAGTCGACAATATTTTAACCTTTGCTGCGATGTAAATTTCCTCAATTTCGGTTCTTGCGGTGTCTGACGGGCAAATTCTTTCAATTTGTGACTGTATATGACATACCTGTTTGAAATATGATTCCAAAATTTCTAATCGGCATTGTAACATAACTGGGTCGGCATTGTCACTATCGCCATCAATTTTCTTATGGATGATAGAAATATTTCGCTTTGTGTTGGCTCGCTGCTGCTTAAGAGATGCCAACTCTGGAGCACCGGAGGCTGTAGCTACATCATCATTAGTTGCCATTTCTGATGTAGAAATTAAGACACTTATTCACTGGATAAGAATAAAAGGGTTTTTTTTTTTTTTAACAAAATTTTATATTATGTGTTCAAATCAATCAATTATCAATGATTATTAAACGTTTCATAAAACACTTGTATTTTGCACAAATTATACAAATTAGATTGTTATTTTTATCTTCTTTGACAATATTTCTACAACTAATTCAGTTATTCAATTGTATACCACAAATAGGTTTCTTTTATGATAAATAAAAAATGATTGATATATAAATAACTATTTAACACTGGCTCTTGTAGTTTGGTATAAATACAAACTGTATTGCTTCAAAAAGAGAATTTTAATTTAAATTGTTGTTTGATTTTCATCAATCAAAATGATCACAAATTTTTTCTTGTTATTTTATAATTGTAATTTATTTTTCATTTAATTCTTTAATTTGTTTTTTAGAAAATATTAATTTTGTAAACTTGTTTGTATAGTTGAAGTACACTTTAGGTATTACTGTTTTTAAAATTCAACTCGAAAAAAAACAACGGTTGTCAAAGTTGGATTCAGGAATTTTTCAAAAGTTTTTGTTGCACCAAAGGAAAATTGTTTGAGTAAACGTTTAACACTTTTAGTTTTCCACGACGAACGAATTTCAATGTTGCGGCTCTACGGGCCTAAAATTCCTTTCACCAATTTATATAAATTAAATTTTATTTAAAAACACTTTGAACTTTAAAATTCAACTCGAACTAAAACAACGGTTATCAAAGTTAGATTCAGGAATTTTTCAAAAGTTTTTGTTGCACCAAAGGAAAAATGTTTGAGTAAACGTTTAACACTTTTAGTTTTCCACGACGAACGAATTTCAATGTTGCGGCTCTACGGGCCTAAAATTCCTTTCACCAATTTATATAAAAAAAATTTTATTTAAAAACACTTTGAACCGCCGTCCTGTCACGGTCGCCAAATTATGTAATGTAATAGAATTATTTTATTATCTCAATAATAAAACACCGACTGGCTTCACTCAAGTTTTAATTACAACTGAACTATATTTATTTTAACAATTATATTAGAGGTACAATTAAGCATTAATTTTGTAAACAAATATGTTCAAAAGAAAAGATAAAAGAATTTACATCAACAATGCTATGCGTCTATATACGGTAATAATAACAGTTTCAATAGAGTTACAATTTTTATATGTAAAGCAATAATTTTGTAAACAAATATGTCAAAAGGAAAGACAAAAGGATTTACACAACCCAGCAAACAATTACGATACTAATTAGTGATGAAAAAGTAATCCTCTCCAACAACACTAAAATATACTAAAATGCACTAAAATATACTAGAATAAACTAAAATATACTAGAATAGACTAAAATATACTAAAGTACACTAAAATATGCTAAAATATACTAAAATATACTAGGATACACTAAAATATACTCAAATTCACTAAAATATACTAAAATACACTAAAATATACTAGAATACACTAAAATATACTAAAATACACCAAAATATACTAAAATACACTAAAATATACTAGAATAGGCTAAAATATACTAAAATATACAAAAATACACCAAAATTTACTAAACTACACTAAAATATACTGAAATACACTAAAATATACTAAAATACACTAAAATACACTAGAATACACTAAAATATACTAAAATGCACTAAAATATACTAGAATAAACTAAAATATACTAGAATAGACTAAAATATACTAAAGTACACTAAAATATACTAAAATACAATAAAATATACTAAAATACACTAAAATATACTAAAATACACTAGAATATACTAAAATACACTAAAGTACAATATACTATAATACACTAAATTATACTAAAATATACTAAAATACACTAAAATATACTAAAATACACTAAAACATACTAAAATACACTAAAATATACTAAAATACACTAAAATATACTAAAATACACTAAAATATACTAGAATACACTAAAATATACTAAAATGCACTAAAATATACTAGAATAAACTAAAATATACTAGAATAGACTAAAATATACTAAAGTACACTAAAATATACTAAAATACAATAAAATATACTAAAATACACTAAAATATACCAAAATACACTAGAATATACTAAAATACACTAAAGTACAATATACTATAATACACTAAATTGTACTAAAATATACCAAAAAAAAAACTAAAATATACTAAAATAACTAAAACATACTAAAATACACTAAAATATACTAAAATACACTAAAATATACTAAAATACACTAAAATATACTAAAATACACTAAAATATACTAGAATACACTAAAATATACTAGAATACACTAAAATATACTGAAATGGACTAAAATATACTTGAATAAACTAAAATATACTAGAATAGACTAAAATATACTAAAGTACACTAAAATATACTAAAATACAATAAAATATACTAAAATACACTGAAATATACTAAAATACACTAGAATATACTAAAATACACTAAATTATACTAAAATATACTAAAATACACTAAAATATACTAAAATATACAAAAACATACTAAAATACACTAAAATATACTAGAATACACTAAAATATACTAAAATACACTAAAATATACTAAAATACACTAAAATATACTAGAATAGGCTAAAATATACTAAAATATACAAAAATACACCAAAATTTACTAAACTACACTAAAATATACTGAAATACACTAAAATATACTAAAATACACTAAAATATACTAGAATACACTAAAATATACTAAAATGCACTAAAATATACTAGAATAAACTAAAATATACTAGAATAGACTAAAATATACTAAAGTACACTAAAATATACTAAAATACAATCAAATATACTAAAATACACTAAAATATACTAAAATACACTAGAATATACTAAAATACACTAAAGTATAATATACTATAATACACTAAATTATACTAAAATATACTAAAATACACTAAAATATACTAAAATACACTAAAACATACTAAAATACACTAAAATATACTAAAATACACTAAAATATACTAAAATACACTAAAATATACTAGAATACACTAAAATATACTAAAATGCACTAAAATATACTAGAATAAACTAAAATATACTAGAATAGACTAAAATATACTAAAGTACACTAAAATATACTAAAATACAATAAAATATAATAAAATACACTAAAATATACCAAAATACACTAGAATATACTAAAATACACTAAAATACAATATACTATAATACACTAAATTATACTAAAATATACTAAAATACACTAAAATGTACTAAAATACACTAGAATATACTAAAATACACTAAAATATACTAAAATACACTATTGTATACTAAAATATACTAAAATACACTAGAATATACTAAAATACATATAATATAATATACTATAATACACTAAAATATACTAAAATATACGAAAGTACACTAAAATATACTAGAATATACTAAAATATACTAAAATACACTAAAATATACTAAACTACATTAAAATATACTAAAATATATTAGAATACACTAAAATATATTAAAATATACTAAAATACACTAAAATATACTAAAATACAATAAAATATACTAAAATACACTAAGCCATACTAAAATACACTAAAATAGATTAAAACACACTAAAATAGAATAAAATACCCTAAAATATACTAAAATACACTAAAATATACTAAAATGCACTAAAATATACTAGAATACACTAAAATATACTAAAATACACTAAAATATGCTAAAATGCACTAAAATATACTAGAATAAACTAAAATATACTAGAATAGACTAAAATATACTAAAGTACACTAAAATATGCTAAAATATACTAGAATACACTAAAATCTACTAAATTCACTAAAATATACTAAAATACACTAAAATACTTTAGAATACACTAAAATATACTAAAATACACTAAAATATACTAAAATACACTAAAATATACTAGAATAGGCTAAAATATACTAAAATATATAAAAATACACTAAAATTTACTAAACTACACTAAAATATACTAAAATACACTAAAATATACTAAAATACACTAAAACATACTAGAATACACTAAAATATACTAAAATGCACTAAAATATACTAGAATAAACTAAAATATACTAGAATAGACTAAAATATACTAAAGTACACTAAAATATACTAAAATACAAAAAATATACTAAAATACACTAAAATGTACTAAAATACACTAGAATATACTAAAATACACTAAAGTTCAATATACTATAATACACTAAATTACACTAAAATATACTAAAATACACTAAAATATACTAAAATACACTAAAACATACTAAAATACACTAAAATATACTAAAATACACTAAAATATACTAAAATACACTAAAATATACTAGAATACACTAAAATATACTAAAATGCACTAAAATATACTAGAATAAACTAAAATATACTAGAATAGACTAAAATATACTAAAGTACACTAAAATATACTAAAATACACTAAAATATACTAAAATACACTAAAATATACTAAAATACACTAGAATATACTAAAATACACTAAAATATACTAAAATACACTATTATATACTAAAATATACTAAAATACA
>JASKUP010000469.1:0-11525 GCA_030448955.1 Trichopoda pennipes
ACTAACAAACTGCCGCACATGAGGTAACACATGTCTTCTATCAAAACCAAAGCCTGGTTGTGCATCTCTTCATTCATCTCAAGATGGGGATTGTCTGAATGGACACGAACTCGATGCAAAATGTCTTCTGACATGTCATCCTTGTACTTCTCCCACAATTCACGTGGATTCGATGGAAAACATGTGGAAATAATGATCGAAAATAATGCGCGTATCTGATTTGGAGTTGCGGAAACAGTTGCTTCAGCGATTGTCGTGTCCCAATGCGTATCGTTTTCCAGCAAATTGAGCTCCTGACATGCAGCACGAAATGTTGGCAGCACTACACCATTAACAGTTCGAAGTGATTCAAATGATGTCGGGCCACGAACATTCACCAGCAATAGTCGTAAGTAAAAGCATTCATCATTTTTCGGATGAACTGTATAAATACGGCCAAGAGCTTCAGTAGAACGCACATCTGGATGATCAGGAACTACATTACCTTGCTTTCGACGTTGAAAATTCTTCGATGAAGCATTCCAAGTGTAATAACGCGGCATCTCTGAGTAAAGTAACGTACGTGCAAACGGATCACTTTGGCAAATCGAGAAGAAAGTGGTCAATGTTGTCGCTGGTGGGTTTTGAGCACGTTGAGCGGCATTTGCTGCGGTGAAATAAACTCGTTGACCGTTCTCTAGATGCACTGCCAAATGTGTAACACTCGGATAGCGTTCATGAATGGGAAATGAGAATATACGCCAAATCGCCTCATTGCAGCATATGTACCGACCAATTTGATAGCGCGTGATTTCATCATTGGGGTCAGGAGCTTCTAAACCAAAAGCCGCCATGTCACTGCCCTTGGTGACATATTTGCAGATGTACTTGATGGACTTAACTGAATGGCAATACTCCACGTTACAATGCGCCCTGAATGTTTTGGAAAGAAGTGGCGAATACGGAACAACCCAAGAGTTGTCGACCACGAAATCATTTCTTTTCACTTTGACTGTAATTATTCTACCGCCATCATCAGGTGATCGACGTCGATACAGTGAATAACCATCGTTGCCAGTAATGGTATCAGCAGTCAATTTTCGTGGATAACGTTTGGAACACTTGCCGTCGACCATGCACGAAGATTGTGGGTTAATGGTGCCACACGGTCCATGAATCATGTTTGTAATTACGACATCATGCAGGTCTGGATCGGTTTCGGGAGCAGGAATCTCAGCACATATGATGTCATCAATTTGGTCTGGCTGTATTCTTTCGACTAACCAAATAAGAATGTGCGCATGCGGTAAGCCTCTTTTTTGCCATTCAATCGAATACATCCAACATCGAGTATCCCAAAGACACTATGCTTAACAATATAGTGCATAAGCGATTTGATTTTTTGCCTGAATACACGTGCGGTGATATCGTGGCGGTCACTTGATGTTTGTCCAGGAAGCAGCAGTTGAACAATTTCTTTCCACTTAGGATTGCACGTGAAGGTGATGAACAGGTCTGGACGGCCGTAATGACGTACATATGTCATTGCATCTTGAGTATATGCATGCATATGACGTGGACTGCCAACGAACGTCGCCGGTAAAATGGTCAACCGACCAAAATCAGATGCATTTCCTTCGGTGCTAATTGCATCGCGTAAATGAATGTACTGCTCCGTACGTAATTTGGTTTGATTTAAATTTATAAAAAGGAGGCGCTCCGCTTCTATTTTGACATACATATCGACGCAAAATTGCTGAAACAATCGGCGAAATCGAAGCAAATAGTTGTCAACATTTTGGCGAATCATTAAACGATACGCGTAAAAATTCATTGCACTGACATTCTTGGTAGTTTCCTCACCTAAAATGATATCAGTGACAGTAGTGTCATATTGAAATGAAAATTATTATGAAATCTATTCTCACCGGTCGATGGATTTATCATCTTGATGTTGATATAATATCCATCGTCTCCTTGCCAAAACATCAGTGGGTATTGCAATGCATCGTATGAACGATGTGTTTCGGATATTCGTTGCAATTGCCCCGAGTCCCGACGTGCGAGCACAATATCGCGTGATTCCCGGTTTTCGCCAACAATCACAACTGCAACCTCATCTATTGTTGGAGCGTTGAATTGGCGTTCGTGCGTTCCAGCAGGTCGTTTATCCGCTCTGATCACGACTTTATATTCATCAGTTGGCATGCGATCCAACGCAGTTTTGAATAACTGGACCAATGCATGATGTTCATGAAGCAGCTGCTGCAAATCGAAAAGAATTCCTCTTCTCATTGCCGTATTGATTGTTTCACGCTGATCAAGTTGATGTTCCACATTGCCCATGAAGTAAATTTGAAGGAATTTATGTTGTGCGTCTTCAATTGGTAGCAATGATCCAATTCGATGGTGAATTTGGCCTTGGATCTTTAGAGGCAATGACGAAATTAGATTAAATATTTTTTTTTTCATCAAAAGAAAGTGATCGGTTAATTTATTACCTTGAATGTTGGATTGAATCCGCGTTCATGAATAATATCTGCTCCAAATGAAGTCATTTGAAAGCAACCGTTGTATTTCTGAGCGTTCGACAGAAAATGACGTGATTCTGGTGTTTCACCAGTAAGCAAAGAACGCAATGGCTCTGTTGGCAAGGGCAATGGTGGTAATTTAACCTTTCCACTGAGACAGCACAATCCAGGTGTTTCTCCAACGAACTTCAATGCACGGCAATGGTCGCACATAACCTCCATTGGGTGAATTTGAACGGAAGGATGCGAGCTGTAGTCAATTCTGCAATCGTAATGAAACGCTACTCGATGCAAATCAACACTTGAAGCACTTCTTCTTATACGTTGATTTAGATTATTACGTTGTTGAGTTGTCTCATTTGCCCGACGATTTCTCATTGTCAACTGCGCCGTTTCATTTCCCGCCTGTCTTTCTTCTTGTGTTTGTGATGCACGAAGTCGGGCCATACTAACACGGCGCTGTTCTCGTGCGTTTTGTTGTCCATCACTTTGGCAGATGGATCGTTTAGCAATGCAACTCGCATGTTTGTCGTCAGCTTAAGTTTCTTCACATAACGCCACAATGGTGATGATTTGAGGCAAGCATTTATCTCATCGGCAGCGGTCGATCGTGGTATTACTGGTAGTGTTTGCCGGAAATCGCCTGAGAGTAAAATCAGTGCACCCCCAAAAGGTCTTGTGTCATTACGCAAATCTTTCATAGTGCGATTCAAAGCTTCTAACGCGCATTTATGCGACATTGTGCATTCGTCCCAGATAATAATTTTGCTTGCTACCAAAACTTTGGCCATTGCTGAATGTTTCGCTATGTTACATATTGGTTCTTCAACCGCTTGCAGGTTTAATGGCAATTTTAATGCTGAATGGGCGGTTCGACAACCTTCCAACAGCGTTGCCGCTATTCCAGAAGAAGCAATTGCTACAGCAATTTCTGATCTTGCACGAACTGCAGCCAAAATCAATGATATGAGGAATGTCTTGCCAGTGCCGCCAGGCGCATCAAGGAAAATCACGCCGTTTCATTTCCCGCCTGTCTTTCTTCTTGTGTTTGTGATGCACGAAGTCGGGCCATACTAACACGGCGCTGTTCTCGTGCGATTTGTTGTCCATCCGCCGTCAATTGATAGGCAATATTCTGAACTCTATTTGCATTTCGCGTGCGATGCGAAGGATTCGATCTTCTGATTCTTGGCATTGTTAATTACACTGATAAACGAACACACAAAATATCAAATGTCATAAACTCACAAAATAAACATCTTTCTGGGCAACTTACCGTTTGAAAATAGAATTTAACATCAAAATGATCAATCAGAATGAAATGAAATGAATTTTCAAAGTATTCCACCTAAAAATTAATTGGACAACCCTAAATGAACGTTTGGGTTGGTTATCGAGCACGCAATACCATTTACAATGTGCATTTCATTAAACTAAACTCACATCTATGAAATCACCTTTTCACAGTAAATTGTTTCAAAATAATGTATTAAATCAAATGTAATTTAAATAAATAACGAAAGCTGATAAAAGCTGAAGAAAATTCCAATATTTATGTTACTAAAACTCCAGTCACATATGTCATTGCATCTGCCAAATGTGCATACAACGCCATCTACTGGCAATATAGCATTTACAATCATGTTTTTTTATGGGTTCTTGAATTAAGATAGCGTTGTAAAAAAAATGTATGTGAAAATGAATTTTCTTCATAATATTTTTTTTGGGAAATTTTCCAAAATTTTCTTCAAAATATTGTATTAAATCAAATTTAATTTAAATAAATAAGGAAAGCTGATAAAAGCTGAAGAAAATTCCAATATTTATGGTACTAAAACTCCAGTCACATGTCATTGCATCTGCTAAGTGTGCATACAACGCCATCTACTGGCAATATAGCATTTGCAATCATGTTTTTTTATGGGTTCTTGAATTAAGATAGCGTTGTAAAAAAAATGTATGTGAAAATGAATTTTCTTCATAATTTTTTTTTTTTTGGGAAATTTTCCAAAATTTTCTTCAAAATATTGTATTAAATCAAATTTAATTTAAATAGATAAGGAAAGCTGATAAAAGCTGAAGAAAATTCCAATATTTATGTTACTAAAACTCCAGTCACATATGTCATTGCATCTGCCAAGTGTGCATACAACGCCATCTACTGGCAATATAGCATTTACAATCATGTTTTTTTATGGGTTCTTGAATTAAGATAGCGTTGTAAAAAAATGTATGTGGATATGAATTTTCTTCATAATATTTTTTTTTGGGAAATTTTCCAAAATTTTCTTCAAAATATTGTATTAAATCAAATTTAATTTAAATAAATAAGGAAAGCTGATAAAAGCTGAAGAAAATTCCAATATTTATGTTACTAAAACTCCAGTCACATATGTCATTGCATCTGCTAAGTGTGCATACAGCGCCATCTACTGGCAATATAGCATTTACAATCATGTAAAAAAAATGTATGTGAAAATGAATTTTCTTCATAATTTTTTTTTTGGGAAATTTTCCAAAATTTTCTTGTGTATTCTTCTTATTTGGCCGGAGACCTATCCGAATTGGTGCTAATCACCGAAATCGGTCCAGGCATTCTCGAGTTATAAGCGTAGTAACTAACATCACTTTCTTTTATATATATAGACTAGCCAACCCGGCAAACGTCGTTTTGCCCAAAAGAGTTTTTGGATTGAAGTAATTTGGACTATTGAGGATACTAACAGAAACTTGTTGTTAACAGGACCGTGGAAAAATGAGAAGTGAATAGGAGGGTCTTAACTTATTATTAGGTAATAGCTGATCCGGCAAACGTTGTTTTGCCACATAAGTTTCCCCTCATTCAAGCACTCTGTGATAAACGATATTTTTCGTTTTCTTATCAGGTGCGAAAACGATCAAAGCAGATGGTTTTCCGACACGTGAATATGCGACATACAGTTGTCCATGTGAAAAACATGCATTTTCCAGATTCAGGCCACAAACACTCAATGATTGGCCTTGTGATTTATTAATAGTCATGGCGAATGCGAGACGAATTGGAAATTGGATTCGCTTAAACTCGAATGGCATATCGGTTGGGATCATTGGAATTCTTGGAATGAGAACTTCCTCACCTTTGAATTTTCCTTTTAGTAGTCTCGCGTGAATCACATTGGCCATGAGTTTTGTGACCGCTAAACGCGTTCCGTTGCATAATTTTGGTGGGTTGAGATTGCGAAGCATGATGACGACTGAGCCAACCTTCAATTGTAAATTGTGCGGTGGCAAGCCAGGCACATCCAATGAATTCAAAAACTCAGTTGGGTAGTTGGTTGCTTCGTCCTCGTTTGTTGTACAGTCGATAGATTGGAAGGAATGCAGTGTCCCAACGATTTGATTTTGAATTTTGAAGTTTAAGTCATCCACATCGTTGTTCTTTGCTGCTAAAATTGCTCTTTCACTCAACCAATTGTAGTTTTTGTGATTATCAATGATGTTCGGAAACACTTTGTTTATGAGCTCCTCTTTCGTTGAGACGAAAATGCAAAAATTTGGCGGGAAGGAAATTAATCCATTCGATGCATCCACAGGAACATGACCATTACCGATAGTTAGCAGTTGCTCGGAGAACACTTTGGCAGATGGATCGTTTAGCAATGCAACTCGCATGTTTGTCGTCAGCTTAAGTTTCTTCACATAACGCCACAATGGTGATGATTTGAGGCAAGCATTTATCTCATCGGCAGCGGTCGATCGTGGTATTACTGGTAGTGTTTGCCGGAAATCGCCTGAGAGTAAAATCAGTGCACCCCCAAAAGGTCTTGTGTCATTACGCAAATCTTTCATAGTGCGATTCAAAGCTTCTAACGCGCATTTATGCGACATTGTGCAATTGTCCCAGATAATAATTTTGCTTGCTACCAAAACTTTGGCCATTGCTGAATGTTTCGCTATGTTACATATTGGTTCTTCTACCGCTTGCAGGTTTAATGGCAATTTTAATGCTGAATGGGCGGTTCGACAACCTTCCAACAGCGTTGCCGCTATTCCAGAAGAAGCAACTGCTACAGCAATTTCTGATCTTGCACGAACTGCAGCCAAAATCAATGATATGAGGAATGTCTTGCCAGTGCCGCCAGGCGCATCAAGGAAAATCATGCCGACGTGTCCATCATCAATTGCCTTCATCACCGTATCGTACACATCTTTTTGCTGAGGATTCAACAATGGCACATTCGTTCGAACCAATTGGCTTAATGCATTTGTGTCGTATTCACGTTCACGCTGCAATTCGCGTTCGAAAGCGTCGTTTACTGTACGATGAGGCGATGTCATTCCTAACCTGACTAACAAACTGCCGCACATGAGGTAACACATGTCTTCTATCAAAACCAAAGCCTGGTTGTGCATCTCTTCATTCATCTCAAGATGGGGATTGTCTGAATGGACACGAACTCGATGCAAAATGTCTTCTGACATGTCATCCTTGTACTTCTCCCACAATTCACGTGGATTCGATGGAAAACATGTGGAAATAATGATCGAAAATAATGCGCGTATCTGATTTGGAGTTGCGGAAACAGTTGCTTCAGCGATTGTCGTGTCCCAATGCGTATCGTTTTCCAGCAAATTGAGCTCCTGACATGCAGCACGAAATGTTGGCAGCACTACACCATTAACAGTTCGAAGTGATTCAAATGATGTCGGGCCACGAACATTCACCAGCAATAGTCGTAAGTAAAAGCATTCATCATTTTTCGGATGAACTGTATAAATACGGCCAAGAGCTTCAGTAGAACGCACATCTGGATGATCAGGAACTACATTACCTTGCTTTCGACGTTGAAAATTCTTCGATGAAGCATTCCAAGTGTAATAACGCGGCATCTCTGAGTAAAGTAACGTACGTGCAAACGGATCACTTTGGCAAATCGAGAAGAAAGTGGTCAATGTTGTCGCTGGTGGGTTTTGAGTACGTTGAGCGGCATTTGCTGCGGTGAAATAAACTCGTTGACCGTTCTCTAGATGCACTGCCAAATGTGTAACACTCGGATAGCGTTCATGAATGGGAAATGAGAATATACGCCAAATCGCCTCATTGCAGCATATGTACCGACCAATTTGATAGCGCGTGATTTCATCATTGGGGTCAGGAGCTTCTAAACCAAAAGCCGCCATGTCACTGCCCTTGGTGACATATTTGCAGATGTACTTGATGGACTTCACTGAATGGCAATACTCCACGTTACAATGCGCCCTGAATGTTTTGGAAAGAAGTGGCGAATACGGAACAACCCAAGAGTTGTCGACCACGAAATCATTTCTTTTCACTTTGACTGTAATTATTCTACCGCCATCATCAGATGATCGACGTCGATACAGTGGATAACCATCGTTGCCAGTAATGGTATCAGCAGTCAATTTTCGTGGATAACGTTTGGAACACTTGCCGTCGACCATGCACGAAGATTGTGGGTTAATGGTGCCACACGGTCCATGAATCATGTTTGTAATTACGACATCATGCAGGTCTGGATCGGTTTCGGGAGCAGGAATCTCAGCACATATGATGTCATCAATTTGGTCTGGCTGTATTCTTTCGACTAACCAAATAAGAATGTGCGCATGCGGTAAGCCTCTTTTTTGCCATTCAATCGAATACATCCAACATCGAGTATCCCCAAAGACACTATGCTTAACAATATAGTGCATAAGCGATTTGATTTTTTGCCTGAATACACGTGCGGTGATATCGTGGCGGTCACTTGATGTTTGTCCAGGAAGCAGCAGTTGAACAATTTCTTTCCACTTAGGATTGCACGTGAAGGTGATGAACAGGTCTGGACGGCCGTAATGACGTACATATGTCATTGCATCTTGAGTATATTCATGCATATGACGTGGACTGCCAACGAACGTCGCCGGTAAAATGGTCAACCGACCAAAATCAGATGCATTTCCTTCGGTGCTAATTGCATCGCGTAAATGAATGTACTGCTCCGTACGTAATTTGGTTTGATTTAAATTTATAAAAAGGAGGCGCTCCGCTTCTATTTTGACATACATATCGACGCAAAATTGCTGAAACAATCGGCGAAATCGAAGCAAATAGTTGTCAACATTATGGCGAATCATTAAAAGATACGCGTAAAAATTCATTGCACTGACATTCTTGGTAGTTTCCTCACCTAAAATGATATCAGTGACAGTAGTGTCATATTGAAATGAAAATTATTATGAAATCTATTCTCACCGGTCGATGGATTTATCATCTTGATGTTGATATAATATCCATCGTCTCCTTGCCAAAACATCAGTGGGTATTGCAATGCATCGTATGAACGATGTGTTTCGGATATTCGTTGCAATTGCCCCGAGTCCCGACGTGCGAGCACAATATCGCGTGATTCCCGGTTTTCGCCAACAATCACAACTGCAACCTCATCTATTGTTGGAGCGTTGAATTGGCGTTCGTGCGTTCCAGCAGGTCGTTTATCCGCTCTGATCACGACTTTATAGTCATCAGTTGGCATGTGATCCAACGCAGTTTTGAATAACTGGACCAATGCATGATGTTCATGAAGCAGCTGCTGCAAATCGAAAAGAATTCCTCTTCTCATTGCCGTATTGATTGTTTCACGCTGATCAAGTTGATGTTCCACATTGCCCATGAAGTAAATTTGAAGGAATTTATGTTGTGCGTCTTCAATTGGTAGCAATGATCCAATTCGATGGTGAATTTGGCCTTGGATCTTTAGAGGCAATGACGAAATTAGATTAAATATTTTTTTTTCATCAAAAGAAAGTGATCGGTTAATTTATTACCTTGAATGTTGGATTGAATCCGCGTTCATGAATAATATCTGCTCCAAATGAAGTCATTTGAAAGCAACCGTTGTATTTCTGAGCGTTCGACAGAAAATGACGTGATTCTGGTGTTTCACCAGTAAGCAAAGAACGCAATGGCTCTGTTGGCAAGGGCAATGGTGGTAATTTAACCTTTCCACTGAGACAGCACAATCCAGGTGTTTCTCCAACGAACTTCAATGCACGGCAATGGTCGCACATAACCTCCATTGGGTGAATTTGAACGGAAGGATGCGAGCTGTAGTCAATTCTGCAATCGTAATGAAACGCTACTCGATGCAAATCAACACTTGAAGCACTTCTTCTTATACGTTGATTTAGATTATTACGTTGTTGAGTTGTCTCATTTGCCCGACGATTTCTCATTGTCAACTGCGCCGTTTCATTTCCCGCCTGTCTTTCTTCTTGTGTTTGTGATGCACGAAGTCGGGCCATACTAACACGGCGCTGTTCTCGTGCGATTTGTTGTCCATCCGCCGTCAATTGATAGGCAATATTCCGAACTCTATTTGCATTTCGCGTGCGATGCGAAAGATTCGATCTTCTGATTCTTGGCATTGTTAATTACACTGATAAACGAACACACAAAATATCAAATGTCATA
Source organism: Trichopoda pennipes (assembly GCA_030448955.1). Classification (NCBI taxonomy): domain Eukaryota; kingdom Metazoa; phylum Arthropoda; class Insecta; order Diptera; family Tachinidae; genus Trichopoda; species Trichopoda pennipes. The sequence continues at coordinate 9,964 of JASKUP010000469.1, forward strand.
AACTCACAAAATAAACATCTTTCTGGGCAACTTACCGTTTGAAAATAGAATTTAACATCAAAATGATCAATCAGAATGAAATGAAATGAATTTTCAAAGTATTCCACCTAAAAATTAATTGGACAATCCTAAATGAACGTTTGGGTTGGTTATCGATAAGCACGCAATACCATTTACAATGTGCATTTCATTAAACTAAACTCACATCTATGAAATCACCTTTTCACAGTAAATTGTTTCAAAATAATGTATTAAATCAAATGTAATTTAAATAAATAACGAAAGCTGATAAAAGCTGAAGAAAATTCCAATATTTGTGTTATTAAAACTCCAGTCACATATGTCATTGCATCTGCCAAATGTGCATACAACGCCATCTACTGGCAATATAGCATTTACAATCATGTTTTTTTATGGGTTCTTGAATTAAGATAGCGTTGTAAAAAAAATGTGTGTGAAAATGAATTTTCTTCATAATATTTTTTTTGGGAAATTTTCCATAATTTTCTTCAAAATATTGTATTAAATCAAATTTAATTTAAATAAATAAGGAAAGCTGATAAAAGCTGAAGAAAATTCCAATATTTATGGTACTAAAACTCCAGTCACATATGTCATTGCATCTGCTAAGTGTGCATACAACGCCATCTACTGGCAATATAGCATTTGCAATCATGTTTTTTTATGGGTTCTTGAATTAAGATAGCGTTGTAAAAAAAATGTATGTGAAAATGAATTTTCTTCATAATTTTTTTTTTTTTTGGGAAATTTTCCAAAATTTTCTTCAAAATATTGTATTAAATCAAATTTAATTTAAATAAATAAGGAAAGCTGATAAAAGCTGAAGAAAATTCCAATATTTATGTTACTAAAACTCCAGTCACATATGTCATTGCATCTGCCAAGTGTGCATACAACGCCATCTACTGGCAATATAGCATTTACAATCATGTTTTTTTATGGGTTCTTGAATTAAGATAGCGTTGTAAAAAAAATGTATGTGGATATGAATTTTCTTCATAATATTTTTTTTTGGGAAATTTTCCAAAATTTTCTTCAAAATATTGTATTAAATCAAATTTAATTTAAATAAATAAGGAAAGCTGATAAAAGCTGAAGAAAATTCCAATATTTATGTTACTAAAACTCCAGTCACATATGTCATTGCATCTGCTAAGTGTGCATACAGCGCCATCTACTGGCAATATAGCATTTACAATCATGTAAAAAAAAATGTATGTGAAAATGAATTTTCTTCATAATTTTTTTTTTTGGGAAATTTTCCAAAATTTTCTTGTGTATTCTTCTTATTTGGCCGGAGACCTATCCGAATTGGTGCTAATCACCGAAATCAGTCCAGGCATTCTCGAGTTATAAGCGTAGTAACTAACAGCACTTTCTTTTATATATATAGATTAGTATATTTTAGTACTTTATATTTTAGTATTTTAGTGTATTTTAGTGTATTTTAGTGTATTTTAATGTATTTTAGTATATTTTAGTGTATTTTAGTATATTTTAGTGTATTTTATTATATTTTAGTGTATTTTAGTATATTCTAG